>NTHP01000060.1:33115-46051 GCA_003416845.1 Oplegnathus fasciatus
ACACTTGCCCCTCACTGCAGTACAAAATCACAAAATACAACAAACAGTAACAGCTGTTGTGCATGCACAGTCTATAGTGCAGTTGATGAGATTATGGGAGTCTCTAGTGGCCATTGGATCACTTGCAACACTCTCACACTCACTGGGCATGAGTTAAGTTTTGCTCTACAGAGTGCCTGCACTTGGATCTGGACTTTAATGCTCTTACAACCACACAGGCTTTTTTCCAGTAGCCCACTACTACTAATAATAAGCCTAATAACGGTAACCTAGTTAAACAGAACTGCTTTATTGGAACACAGGTGTTCGTTAGAGTAAATTTCATCAGTATAACTCTTGAATAAAGTAGAGCTGCAACGATTAGTCAATTAATCAACTATTGAATTAATCCCCAACTATTTTGATAATCGATTAATCGTTTTGAGTAATTTTTTAAGAAAAAGTGTCCAAATTCTCTGATTTCAGCTTCTCAAATGTGAATATTTTCTGGTTTCTTTAGTCCTCTGTGACTGTAAACTGAATATCTTTGGGTTGTGGACAAAACAAGACATTTGAGGACGTCACCTTGGGCTTTGGGAAACAGTGATCAACATTTTTCACCATTTTCTTACGTTTTATGGACCAAAAAACTAATCGATTAATCGATAATGAAAATAATCATTAGTCGCAGCCCTAGAATAAAGTACACAATATGGCAAAAAGCAAAAAAAGTATGTGGATATGTTTTATTTTAAGACTGTTATCTTCAGCTATGTTGTAATTGTAATGGTGACTTTCTGACATCTATTCAATGATTAATAGAAAAATGGAAAATTTTAATCAAAATTCCACAGATTAATCATTATTCGCTGCCCTATAATTAGGATTTATCTCACAATAAGTTGAATAAATGTCAGATGTCTTCTGAAGAAACTGTCAATTTTCAAAATGTTTTGAGACCACGTAGAATAAATTCATGTAAATAAGTGAAAAGCTGCATGTATATCATATTTTTTGTTGTACATCTTATCATGTAAAGTCTGTAAAATGATGTTTAAAGTCAACTGAGCGGCCTGATGTGAGGNTAGTTACTGACCTCCTGAGCGTCACCAGATTTATGGACTGGAGTTACTATAGCTGTTTTAAAAGTACTGGGAAAGATGCCTTCATTTATAGACTTGTTTATTATTGTAGTTAGTGATGAAATGACAGGCTCTTTATGTAGCTTTAAAAATGCAGTGTCCAGGCAGTGTATATCCTTGGCCTTGCTGTTTGACAAGTTTGATAAAATTGTGTCCACTTTTGCCTCATTTATTGTGTTCAGGTCAAATACAGGCCCTTCACAAGTAGATGGTTGTGGAGGGTCTATTGCCGGAAACGTCTGACTAAGTTGCTGCACAGAATTTAAAAAATAATCATTAAAATTAATAGCAATGGCATGGCTATCATTTAGGATAGAGCCATTTACCTTGAGCTGAATGCTCTGATGTGTGTGTTTTTCCTTCCCAAGTAATTTATCAATGCTATTCCACAATTTTTTACTGTTCCCTTTGGCATCCCTGATAAGATCCAGAAAAAAAGTTGCCCTAGCCTTTCTAAGTTGCTGTGTAACCCTGTTTCTTAAACTTTTAAAAATTAGATGATCAGTGCTTAATCTTGTCTTTAAAAACTTTTTTAGAGCAGTATCTCTCTTTTTCATTATATCCCATAGGTGGCTATCAGACCAAGGCAGGTTGTGTTTTGTGTTTTGTTTCTTAGATCTTGTTTTTGTATATTTCAACACAATAGCCTATGGATAAGGGGGGCATAGTTCCTTCCCTGCTTCTTCCCAAAGTCCATCATCTCCTTAGTTTTGCTAGCATTCAGGACGAGGTGTTGTCCTGACACCAGCGGGTCAAATCCTCTACTTCCTTCTGTGATCAGGCCCACCATAGCTGTATCGTCAGCAAACTTGACGATGGTGTTTGAGTCAAAAGGCGCTACACAGTTATGTGTGTACAGGAAGCACAGCAAGGGGCTCCAATGTTAAGGATGAGTGTGGTTGAGGTGTGTCCGCCCACCCTTACCATCTGGGGTCTGCCTGTCGAGAAGTCTTGCACAGTGAGGTGTTTAATCCCAGGTCCTTGAGTTTTGAGACGAGCCTGGAGGGAACTATGGAGTTAAACGCTGAACTGTAGTCAATGAACAGCAATCTCACATAGCTCCCTCTCTTGTCCAGATAGGATAGGGTGGTGTGGAGGATGTGTGCTATGGCATCTTCTGTTGATTGGTTGGGGTGGTAGGCAAACTGTAGTGGGTGCAGTGTTCTGGGTAGTGAGGAGCAGATGTAATCATTGACCAGCCGTTCAAAGCATTTCATCACTACAGAGGTGAGTGCTACGCGGCAGTAGACATTCGGGCAGGCTGGTCTTGTTTTCTTGGGCGCAGGAATGATGGTGGACTTGAAGCACGTGGGTGTGACATTATTCTTGTGTGTGAGTTTAGAAATGTAAACTAATTTCAAGCTTATCTAATTTACAAATGATTGGGAACAGCACCTACAATTCTGTCAAGAAAAGGTATGAACAACATGAGATGCTGGGTCTTAGATCATTGTTCTTTTATTGCTCTACTTTGCTCTAGGTTATGTTCACACCATTTAACATTTTGTAGTTTTTGCAGGAAAAACACTTCCTTACCCAATTTCTTCAAATGTTGCACTATGACAGTAAGTTTGTTTCCTCTTGTGTGGTACTGAAGTCTCTTTACGAGTGTCTGAATGATGAAAAACATGATGGATGTGCTTTCAGCAAAGTGGGACTGAGAATCATAGTAGTTACCAGGAAACAGGCAGTCACAATAGAAACATACAGTATCTTTTACAGTAATACAGTACCTAATCAAATACCCTTTTGGTACCTGTGTATCACATGTATCTAGAGTATCCACAACATATGCTAATCAGTGGACTCGTACCAAAAATGTCTTACAGTCCACAGTGTGCTTGTATAATGGGGATAAACCAGTGGGCAATATGATACATGAAAACGTCTGATTTGCTAAAAGTTCAATTTAAATACCTCTTTTGGCAAGCCCATTCCAATCTGATTACAGTTTCACAGATTACACTAAGAATGTGATTGTTAACTCCAGTTCCAACCCACACAAGACAAGAAAATCACTCATTACCTTTGTGTGATTCACAAACCAGTAAATTACTCTCACAACAGGCTTGATTAAACTTTCAAGCTGCAAAGAATACATCAAGAATTAAAGGATTTATGTCTCAGCAGGATTTAGAAAAATGTATCCATGACTATTGTAATGGGGTCTTTACAGGTCTCTCAGCTGCAGCTGATTCAGAACTTTGCTGCTGCTGGAGTCCTCGCTGAGACCAGGAGAGTGGATCACATCAGTCCAGTTCTCAGATCTTTACACAGGCTTTCTATTTGTCAAAGAATTGATTTTAAAATACTACTGTTGGTTCATGAAGCACTGAATGGTTTAGGGACAAAATACATTTCTGATCTGCAGCTCCATTATGAGCTGTCCGGACCTCTCGGATTGTGTGCTTACTGTCCCCAGAGTAAAAACTCAACACGGAGAAGCAGTATTCAGTTTTTATGCACCACATATCTGGAACAACTCCCAGAAAACTTGAGGTCTGCTCCAACTCTCAGTTCATTTAAATTAGGGCTTCAAACCTTTCTGTTTGCCACTGCATTTTATTAAGTTAAACTTGAGACTGTTTATTCATATCTTGCACTGCACTGAAATTTTGATTCTTCTGTCTTATTCTATTTTATCTTCTATCTAATTTTGCTTTGCTCTTTTTCAAATCCTATTTATGTGTGTCTTTTTATATTGTCTTTTTATATCGCCTTGTGTGTCTTTTATATCTTTTTTCTTAATCCTTTTTGTTTTATGTAATTCCCTTGAAAGGTGCTATACAGATAAACTTGCCTTGCCCCTGTAGGGAAGTATTACAACCACTAGGTGGCAGTGTTTGATTGTCAAATAAGGAGCCTGAGTTGGTGAAAACCTCACAGTGTACAGTGCCTTATTTCACATCAATGGAGATTCTCATTATCAAAGTACTAAGCATTAAGTCAAGAGCAGCTGAATTTGCATGTCTTTGATATGGAGTATATTTGCTCCAATCAGGTTTCTTCTCTTTTTCTCCCTTTAGTTTCTCGTGTAATGGGATTACATGAGCTGAGCTCTTAAATCTTTCCCCAAACCATCCAAATCAGTTTAGTCATTTTTCATGAGAAAAAAAAGTAATACATCTGTAACAGAAGTGGTTGGACAGAGAGGAGCAATCCCAGCACTGAAAACTACAAACTATATTTTCAGCCCCTGAGCTCACACAGGTTTTGCTGCACCATCTTTCCTCAGGACGTAGAATCCACTACTACAGTATATTCATTCAGTGCAACACTAGATGGTGCTGCTCAACATGATATGCACGGTAGAAAAATGTGACCATAACCTCTAGTGCTGAAGTGCTTTGTGTGCGTGCGTGTGCATGGCAGAGTGCGCATGTCTTTGAGTGCATGTGTGTTTGTTTGTGAAGCAATGTCAGTTGTAATATGTTCCTGTGGGAAGTAAAGGTCAAGATGACAGATTCACAGAAAAAAAAAGAAAAAAGCCTCCCACCCCTCCTCCCTTGACACGAGCCACAGTGCCTGCTAATAGTTTTTCTTTTAAAATGCCAATATTTATTTAAGCCTGTGACTGCTTAATGGATTTACTGTCGCAAATTCAATTTTAATTTATTGCCCATTTGTAATACAATCAGTCTTAGGCGTTTTGTTCATTTCAGACAGCACTGCCTTTTGATGTGTTAACAGACAGATTCAGGGTTTGAATGCAGCTCTGCCCCTCCTCAACTGAAATTAGCCGCTCAAAGCTGCATTCAAAGGCTGACTTTGCCTGCGACCATTAAAGAAACATCTCTCTTTTTGGCTTATACTCTCTCTGAAGCGTGGTTTAAAAAGACAGCCTTGCAGATAGACTCAAACCCATCTCCATATGTCGCTCCACTTATCTACTCTTCAAACAAGTCACTCACCTGGTAACAGTCTGCTGTCAGCACAGCCAGGTTTTCCATCTTTATGGTGCCATGAAACATCCGCTATCAGCTTTTAATTGGATATCCACATTTGGCTGTTCATCAAAATGCCCCACAAGATTGGTCGTACCACTCTTCAAAAAGTTTCCTCCTTCAGCACCTGCTTAGATTCCATGTGAAGCAGCTTTGTCAGGTGGTGATATGACAGCTTTGTCTGTTGGGACGGCTGTTATAAAGCTATAAAAGAAAAACTTGGCATCCAGTATGGCAGCGGGGCGGTGAGCCTCAGCTGGTAAGCCTGGGTGCTACAGTGAGCAACTACTCTGCTGAGGTGTCCTTGAGCAAGACATTGCGGGTGTCGCTGTGTAGCTGATGCTGACTTCTGACACACCCTAGAAGGCGGGTAAGTGAGAATAAAATAAGAATCAATGAAATATAACAAAATTTTATTGTGGGTTAAGGAGAAAGCGACCGCTATGGAGAGAGGGGCACCTAACATTTAGAAAATTGGAAATTTCCCAGCAAAAGACTGTTTTCTATGGAAGGTAGATGACATATTTCTCATTTTTGATACTGATGAACATTTCGAGTAATATCTAAGTACCAAGCAAACATGGCCAGTAAAATTATCGTGAAAGAGCAGAAAAAACTGGGATGTATTTATAAAATGCAGGTGAAACAAAAGGCCCGACAAATTGTGTCTGATCCTCTTCATCCCCTTTTTAAAGAATTCATAAGACTGCCCTCGGGAAGATGCTATAGAGCCGCTGCAGCAATCAAGAACAATTACAAAAAGTCTTGCATACCAAATGCAATAATGTTGCTAAATTCGTAAACACCATTCACACTGGAACCATGTCTGTTATTGTTGTCTGTACTGTGCATGTTTGTGTTATTTATTCTATGTATCGTGATTTACTATGATGTGTTTTTAACCAACCTGTGAAGCCGAAGACAAATTTCCACATTTGTGGACAATAAAGATTCTTCTTCTTCTTCTCATTTGAAACTGAGTTTGGATTTGAATACCACAGAAATATGTTTTTTGGACTGACAGGCTACTTAAAATACTGAAGACCTTGATGTTAACACACACATCACAATTCAGAGGGGACACTGATTGCAACTTTATCCCACATTCAAACAGTCCTCATCTCCCCTAGCTGAACAACAGTAGTCCATTTGGGAAACTTTTAAGACTCAGATGGAAAGATGCTCTGACTGAAGACTCACAATCAGCAGACATGATGAATTGATTTGAACAATAGGATTACAAACATCAAAATACGATGCAGACTCTGAGGCTTGAGACAAGGACGCTTGTCCTCTGTTACAACACGAAACAGAAATCTTATTTTGTCACCTCCTACAGCCAAGAGTCGAATATAGTGAAAGGCAANGATCTTCACTCAGCCCCAAGTGATCCATTTCAGACGGTCTTCCACATAAAAAGAGAAACACTTGAGTAGCCACTTACCTGCTCAGAAAGACACTTGGCTTAAGGCTCCCTCAGGAAATCAGGGTTTTGGTCATTGCAATTATTTCATTATGATTATGATTACACAATGCTGTCTGCCTTTTTTTTTCATCCATGTGGATGTCTGTTTAGTTGCAGTCAACTGTCTAAATAATTTATCATTCAGCTCGGCACAACATCAGAAGTGGGTGCTGTAAAATGCTAAAAACTGGCTACTTGAATGTGCCTCTGCTGGAGGGAAGCAGGCACACGATGAAGCTGTTTTCTGGGGATCCAGCGGTGGAGGAGGAGGTCTGCTGGAGGAGACATAACTATATGTTGAGTCCATACAAAGCGGGTTGCTACTAAATTTGACTGAGGTGTTGTGTGGATTTTGGTTTGTGCTTTTAGTTTTAATTATCAGTCCATGGGCTTGAGAAGTAGACCCAGGAGTCTGGTGGTTCTTGGCTGGTCAGGAGACTCGGTGAATGTAACTGTCTGTGTCCTCGGGGGTAGAGGATAACTCATGTCTGTTGTGGCTGCTGTATCAGAGGGTAAAGTGTCATCTTCTTCTTGTACCAGTGAGATGACTAATTTTGCTAGTTTAGCTTTGAGCCGTGCCTCCTCGGCTTTTGCTTCAAGCTGCTGGTGGCACTCCAAATCAGCACCCGCATCTGCACCTTCCTCGATTGATGGTGATTTTCCTAAAGCTCCATTGCTGCTTGGATACTAGACAGTGTCAGCACAAGGGAGGTAGCCACAGATGACACCTGTGAGATCTGTGGGGTGAGTGGCTTCTACTGGTGGAGGATGAAGTCCTTGCTTTATCACTGGGGTGTGGGTGGGTGATCGTTGTGGCCATATCTAACTAAGTAGGGTGGGACAAAAATAGACATTTTCTGTGGGTACATGTCCAGGACCACATGACCTATAGTCCTTGGTGCACAGTATTGTGGACTCTAACCACATAACCAAAGATTCTACACTAACTGATTAAGGAAAGACAATAAAGAACACATCAGGTTTTCTCACATAATGCTTAAACCACATTTTAAACACACCTTTTCCAGCAAGTAAAACTATTTTGATTAAAAAGAAAAATACAACAAAACCTTGGGCTTGGTGGCATGGAGAGGCTCTATGTTCAGAGTTCACAGAATAAACTATGCCAGGATGCATGTAAAAGGTCAAGACTTGTGGTATTTCGTGATGCAACCAGTGGCGCAGTAACAATCAAGGATGAAGTCATGCTGCTTAGGGAAGCGGAATAATTTCTGATCTCATCATGTTATTCCATTGGTAGCTAATGAGGCTTATAGGTGCTTAGTATGGAAATGCTCAGAGAAAAGTGTGGGTGGATGCTGAATACCTGACATCTTGTACTACTGAATGCAGCAAAAAATAAGAATAAGAACAGTTGTTTCACTTCAGTGATTACATTGCAATGAGAATTCTAATGAGTAGCTCAACCTGATTGTTTTCAGAGTCCATTTGAGGAGTTCATTTCCAAAGTATCGTATATCAATTTAAGGGGACATTAAGTTAATTTAACATTATATCCTTTTTTTCCATTTTTGTTATCAATCATTTACTGTGTAAGACAAATGTGGAATATCTTTAGGTGAAAAATCTACAACGATTTAAAGGGAATTAAAACAGAAAGCTGCTCTCAGGTGTTGTTAGAACAAGAAAAGTTGTAGCGTTGCGGCAATTTCTTTTTCACTACACGTGGAGTTTTTCCGTCCTTCTCTCTCTTTCGACTCTGACAACTTCCTAACTTCATTTATCCGCCTTCCTATGAACTATGCCAATTTATGTCATTCCTTTCTTTCTTCTCTTCCCTCTTGACCCCTCAACATAAGCGTGAGTGTCCCCTTATAGGATGTGCAGTATGTGTGTGTGCAAGTGTGTGGGTTTGCTCTTTGTCCTGCGTTTTGTACAAGCATAGATGAGAACTGTGCATGTATAGATTTGTGTGTGTGAGAGAGAGAGAGAGAGAGAGAGAGAAATAAATTACGAATTGATTTCTATTATCAAATTACTGCATCTGGAAAACCACAGGAAGCGCTGAATTATACTCTCAATAAAAAGATTAGGAAATATAAGGGAAACTAATTGATCTCCATGTGTTCTGTTGATGAGGTGTGTGTACTGTAAGTGTGTGTGTTTGGGGGCGCTAGATACTGTAGCATCTGTTTTCCTGTCTGTCTGTCTCATATTTGAGGTTGAGTTACCCTCTCTCCCTCCCTTTGTGCGTGTATAAGCATGAGCGCGCGCACGTGTGTGTGTGTGTGTGTGTGTTGCACACCCCTTGCGGCCATTCTGTCTCCCAGACAGCTGTTTGGTGACCTGGTAACACCCCTTCTCTCCCTCCCCCAGCATGTCACACACACACACACAAACACACTCCCACACACATGGCAGCCCAGCATGTCTGCCACCACTGGTATCCCCAAGCCATCACACACACACACACACACACACACACACACACACACACACACACACAATCACATGCAGACACCTTCAGTCCCACCCACTCACTGCTCTGATTGTCCAGCTTTGTCCATTCACAGCTGGAGTCAGAACAGAATGTTTTTCATCACACAAACCTTCTGAATTGTTGATTTTTCACGATCAACACTGGGAATAAAACAGATTTTGATGGTTCATGAAGACCCCTGTTACAGAATGCACCTTGCATGAGGACACCAGGACCGACTGCTGTACAGAGGACTGGGGATTTGCAGGTCAACCCCGATAACTCAGCCGCATACAGCCCAAACAAAACACACTGAAAGGCAGACAGCTCTGGGAGTTTACGTGTACTTTAGGCAAAGGAGAGGGGTAGAGCTCATGTAGGCGCTGTGAGACATAAAAAATGTCTCTGTCAATCTGTGCTTGAATTAATGCTGTACACAAGGGGCTGAATTATCCAGGCTGGTGTTTGACAAGTCAGCAACATCCGGTACTGCAAACTCCACCCTAAAGGCCAGGTTATACAAGCGAAGAACTGGTTCGTACGTCATCTCCGATCCCAGCAGAAAGCAAAAGTTTTTTATAGCTGTCAGGGGCCATAATAGAGGGGGGGTAGATGCGATATCGTTTAAACATGAGGATGACAGCGTATGTTCAGACTTTCCTGGAAGGCCTTCATAATGTTGCACTTGGTTGGTCACATGCAAAGTGACAGAAATAGTTGTGTAATGAATGAAAAAAGAGAGCTAGAGAGAGAAGCCAAACCCTGGTTCCTTTCTCACCTCACAGATGGACAATCATGGCATGAAGTAGGTGTGAATGTCGGATTATCGTTTTCGTAAAGCTACAGAAATTTTTCTGAAGCTATTCGAACATCCGACACGCAGTTCTGACGGAGTATACTGGCATCTTAACTCCCTCCTGGGAAGTGCAACAACAGGAGGAGGAACTTTAGGAATAAAATTTGAGCTGGGTTCCTGTATTCCTAAAATTGTGAAATATTTAGAGAAATAATTGATCCTTTTGCAGATAATTAGGGTTTCAAGGGATTTTATCAATCCTCTAGACGTAAGCCTGCACGTCAGTCTCGTCCATTTTTTGTCACCACATAAAGAACACATGCTGAACAAANAAGGCTTTTTCTACATAGGCTGTACTTAAAGACGCCTGAGGGATCGCATTGCTGAGCATAAATATGCCATTAGAATCAGGAATGGCTAGACCTTTTAGTGAGTGTCACAATGTTAATGGATCTTTATTGCGCATGGAGGGTATTGAACACAACAAACTTTTGGTCAGGGGGCTGAGACAGGATATAGAAACTTGACTAAAGGGAAGCCTTTTGGATCCATCAACTGTATGCGTTATAATACCCTGGTCTCAATGAGGATATTGATTTCACATGTTTTCTGTAATATTTTTTCTTTTCGTTTTACTTTTTTGTATAGGCTTCCACGTATTGCCCACAGCCTATGTTAATACCTATATATGGGTACCTGTATGATGTATAAATTGTTGTTTTGTATTTTCATCATTTTCAATGTGCTTCGCCTGTCATGTTGTTATCCGAATGATGTGATTGCCTCCCATTGGTGAGGTCACACCCGTGTTGTTTTTTTAAAAGCCCTGATGAAAACCTACAGGGGTCGAAACATGTTGGCTTTTTTAATGATTTAGCCTCTACAATAAAGGCTTTTTAACATTCCTTCCTCGCTGTTACGGTTTCCTATATTTTTGATATGCCTGGATTGCCTTCCTGTTTATCCTCTATGTTAGTTTTCTGGATTTCAGCAAAGCTTGTGACAATGTTACCTCTATAATCCTGAGGGACTTGCTGCAGGAATTAGAAGAGCTGAATTAGCCTTATTGGCATTTAGTCAAATGCATTTACTGCATGTTAGGCACTGGACTCCAGTAAGGATGTGCCATGCCCGAATTCCTGTCTGTGATATTCATGTACAAGAAGATGCAGCCAAACTGTCTGGAAAGTGTCCAATATGAAGGCACTGGGGGGCCATCTGACATTGTCCTTCTGGCTTCAGTGGACCATGATTGGTGATTTGCACAGGAGCAGTTTGCAACAGAGTGTGACACGGTCAGAGCGAGAAAGCACCTTCACATCAGGTACGAACACCAGACATGCTGTTTGTACCCTCTTCCAGTTCTACCTGCACTGGAAGCTACAGGGGTTTGAAGGGTTATTCTTCTTGACCTGTTGTCTCTGCAACCCTGGCCTGGATAAGTAACCACAAAATGGATGCAAAAATGAAGAAGTTGTGGTACACTGATTGTATCAAACGTGGTTGAATATTCTGTTTCCTGCACTTAAACTAACCTTTTGTTCTCTGTGATTCTGCTACACCGGCTGCTGTCTGTAAAGATGAAAATCTGACTCATGACTTTGCCACTTAGCCCACACTCTGTCACTCTACTTGTTATCTCATGCAACAGAAATGCCATTAATATTATCTTTAAAGAAGATAAAGCTCACTGAATGTGTTTAAACAGCAAAGAACAGACTAGATTGCCCTTAAAACTTTTTTCCATGGCACTCTAAATAAAAGGAACAGAACACAGTAAAATAACTCAAACACTCAATTCACTGTAAAACAAAACAAAAAGACATGGCAAAGTGTAAAGTTTGCGTGTTCTTCCAGAAGTCTTGGTGGACTGGTGATCTGTCCAGCGTGTTTCCTTATAAGTTTCTGCCTCCCTGTGACCCTTAAAGGGAATATCAGAGTCTGCATTCTGTATACCCTCCAGCTTACTGACAAATAACTGAACATGACAAACAGGTCACTGGTCAAATGTAGGCTATTGCATCTCCATTTCTGTGTCAAATCAATACTGAAAGAGGATACTGTACAGTAGGATCTCTGACCAGTCAGACTGCGATGCACTGTGGGAAGGTTGCGCAATAGGCTACAAAGATACTGTACAGTAGATAATACCATAAAATGTCAAGCCACAAGAATATTGTTATTATATTCCTGTGGGGAGAGGCGGTATATCTGTGAGTCCGCATAGTTTTAGAGTTTTTGTGACTTTATGGTACTTCACTGCATTCTTATTTCCTGTTCGAAGAGGCTACTTATCTGTTTAATTTGTGTTTGAACGCTCTAAGGTATAAAGATATGAATTCTGCAACATTCCTACTGTGCTTTGCAGTACTGCAATAGAACACAGTATTTCCAATCGCCCATTTTAATATCCTTAAAGTCGTCCTATATATGCTCTAGATTGCTTAATATTCAGTTTGTGTGACCTTATGGCACTTCACTGTAATCTTATGTCTGATGGTATCACAGTAATATTCCTGTAGGGACATACTATAATGTGTTTGTGATATCCAATAATGAGTTCACAGTAACCTGACTGAGCCTTGTGGCATTTTTAATGTCACAATGGCATTCTGTGACATTTTTATCACACCCTTACTACTTAAAGGTTTGCTGCGGTATTTGTTGGTGTAGGAATACCAGAGTTCTTTTCTTGTACAGTAACAAGATCGCCGGCAGATTGAAACCTGTTTGGTTACTCTGCTCGAATACTAGAGCGGCTGCATGGGGCATCACTGCTCCATAATGAATCCTAAAGAAGCATTTTTTTTAAAGCAGCAGACGCGTGAATAGCATGGATTTATGGTACAGCCACACACTGAAAAAGAATCAGTGACCAGTACCCAAACACACCACACACACATGCACGCAGACACACTCTCGCATGCGCACACACGCTCCCTTCTTTGAGCCTCTCCAGTCGTTTGATAGTCATTTGCTCAGTCAGGTGTGAATTGTGACTATATATCCATTTGCGAAGCCCGTATTACTGCATGTAACACCCCCTCCCTCTCTCTCTCTTTTTCTCATCTCCTCTCGCTGCCTCTCTCTGATGCTCTTTCTCCTCTGCGCTCCCCTCATCAGAGAGAGAGAGAGAGAGAGAGAGAGAGAGAGAGAGAGAGAGAGAGAGA
>NTHP01000060.1:46459-66403 GCA_003416845.1 Oplegnathus fasciatus
GAGAGAGAGAGAGAGAGAGAGAGAGAGAGCATCTAGAGATGGGGGAGAGATGTGGAAATTCAAATGACAGCTTCCTAGTCATGGAGAGGTAGAGATCCATTACTGCTGAGCCTGCTAAGATGCTCAATGCAGTCGCGGCAGATAGATAGATAGATAGATAGATAGATAGATAGATAGATAGATAGATATGTGTCATAGGTCCTGACCTTCTCTGATGGGGAAGTTGAGTGGAAGTGGCATCTGACATTTGGCCTGACATTTCCATGAAACCCCTCCCATCTTATACCTAAGCTACTCCCTCTCATTAACATATGTATTTTAATGCTGTCACTGTCCCTTTTTTCCCAATTACCTTAAAGGGGAACTCCAATTTTACATAATAAGGTAATTTGCAATATTGGGGGTACACAGCCCATGAAAACAGCTGTATGTCTGAATTTGTAAAGTCTGATTACTCAAGTAGCCTAACATCACTTAAGTGATCTCAGGTTGGGCTTTGAGACTGCAACAAAAAGTCTTGTTACGCACTGGGGGTGGGGAATTTGAATGATGTACTGTTGCACACCGTACATCACTGGTTGCAGTGGATCCAGCATTTTCGTAGGGACTAAAAGTCAGGATTTATCACCCTTGCTGCCTCAATTTTGACCAATCTTTTTAAATCTGGCACCTGAGTCTCCCACCTTAAGCCTACAGTATATACTAAATCGCTGCAGTACCCCTTTAACACACACACACTCTCGGCCTTGAACTGAAATAAAGCGGGTTTGATCAGACTTATGTGATTTGACAATGACGGCAGCAGGATGGCGGAATTTCGGAGTACACACGGAGCATTTCAGCGTAGCAGGAACTAAAGGTTTGAGTCCTCTGTTTCCAGGTCGGAAGCAGTCATAGTCAACCAGCTACGCCTCCTGGGCGACAGTCCATTAACTTCACAAACTAAACACTTGAGTAATGTGAAAACTTCAGGTAGGCCTCCAACATGTCTTCTTGCAGATTATGTAGGTGTAAAATAATTTTAACAGTTTAACAATGAAGATTTCACGACACAGTGAAACATGAAAGTCGTTTGTTTCCAGCAACCCATGTTCATTTATTTCAATTAACTAAACAAAACAATGTTGAACCGGTTTTATTTTGTACAATTGCTCTGCATGCGTTCACATTCACATGTTTCTCTCTGTGTGTGCATCGGTGTTCCCACATTTGAACTCAACAGCGGTGGGTGAAGGTGGAACAATTGACTTTCATCACGCATTTATTAATAATGTATTTTTTCTTTGCACCACTGGTTGGTGTATATTTTTATATCCCCTTATCTGCTCTGTTGTGCTCCAGTTTTCCGGGTGGATTGACTGCATAAAAATCCCAAAAGGCATGAATGGAGGGAGACAGTTGTTGGCAAAGAGAGAGCGGAGAAATGTCTGAGGAAGGAGGGTAAAAAAAAAAAAATGTTGTCTGAATCGTTTGTGATTTAGCCCAACTCTCGCTGTGTTAGTCTCTCTTTGACTGAGCTGTACTTCCTGAAGGAGCTTTAGCGCAGAGAGCAGGGAAGAGAGAGGGAGAGCGACAGACCGACGGACCGACAGTCCGTCTATCCATCCAGCGGCCCCTGCCTCTGCAGAAGCGCGCAGGCACACACATAGACAAAACGCGAAATCACACGCACGCGTGCACATTCAGCACACGCGTACACTCTCTCACACACACACACATACACGGCGAGAGCGGGAGAGAGAGGGAGAGAGAGAGAGAGAGAGAGACGTGGGGAGCGGGTCCCATGCACGGCTTGCAGGCTGCCGGAGCTCCTACTGTAGTAGTCAATGTGCGTGTGCGTCTATGTGTGCGTCCGGCGGCTGCTCACCTGCCTCTTCCTCTCCTCGCCCGGGACAGGAATAACGGGATACCGGGAGCTCTAATCATACAGAGGCAGGTTGAGCCCCCACAATGCGCGGGGCCAGCAGAGATTGCAGTGGAGAAGCAGCGGTAGGCGCACACACAATGAAGATTGGATTACAACAACAGTGATTTTATTCGCAGCTGCGCGCTTGTGAAGTGCTAAAACGGGGGATTTCATTCAGTTTTTTGGACACGGTGGAAATAATACATCGCCAGAGATTCGGTGATTTTTTTCTCCCCTCTCCTGTTGTGCAGTGTTTGTGAGTGTGATCACCATCAGAGGCTGCATGGTTTCTCAGAGGAGAGAGGGGACTGTTGCAATGTCATCTCACACCACTGTTTTGGAGCTCTGTGGAAGGGAGATGCTGTAAGTACTTTGCCGTGTCTGTTATTTTCCTCTGAATTTGGGTTGTGACGATCGCGCAACGTCTCTGTCTCTGCCCCCTTCTCTCTTGATCAGTGGGCGCCGTGCGGGTTTTACCCACAGGCGTCCCTTATCCAAAGTGCGGCACCCCACACCACGGAGAGCACAGCTGTCCCCTAAAACACGAGCAACTGGGATTTAAACGATGCGAGGCAGGCAGTATAAGACGCAAACAATAAAGAAAAAAAAAATCTAATTTTCTTCTCTCAGCTCTTACGTCAAGTATCACAATTTCCTCATAATTCATAACGCTGGCGCAGTGAGCGGAGCGCAGGCTGCTTCAAAGCGCATCTGTATACAGCATCTCTCAGCCGGCCAACATAGGCTAAACACATTTATTTGTTTGCCAAAAATCCATGTACACCCATGAACTGACTGTACAGATGAAATTCAAAGAAACGTGCTTTCTTTGGTAATCGGGCGCATGCACTCAACATCCCCCAATTATCGCACAGTGTAGCCAACAAACGCCGTGAAGCCGGTTGTACCAAAAGAAGACGACTTTAACGCAGAGCGCACGCCACACAGAATATAAGATGGGTGTGATTTCTGATTTTATCCAGAGGCTGGATAACACATTGCGGGGTTTTCTGCCCGGCACAACTTCCAGCTCTTCTCCATCCCATACCAGGACGCATAGTCAGCGTCACATTAGAGAGGTCTCCAGGAACGCGCCAACTCATTTTCTTAGTCATAATGAGATATTAGGGCCAATTCTTGCATCCGTGCCTTCACGAAACGTGACAGAAAGTGAACACGGGCTTTGCCCTAAAAAAAAAGAAAAATTCTTTCACTATGTAAGGAGCGTCTCGGCCAAGAGAGGAGGAAGCGGGCCGACGTTGCACCAGTAGGGGTCGCACTTGTATTGTGGTGGTGCCATTGAACATAATGGGGGGATCCAAATGAATTTACATCTCCTCTCACCCCCCTCTCCCTCTCTCCTGTTCTCGGGATTCAGTCACGTTGTTGAAGCGCAGTTCTCCTATCACAGAGAAGCTCTCTCTCTCTCTCTCTCTCTCTCTCTCTCTCTCTCTATCTCTCTCTCTATGTAAAGGCGCCAGCTGCAGCCCATGGAAGGGCAATCCATATTTTCATGACAGCAAAATGAAATAATGTATTAACCCACTACCTCCCCACATGTAGATTGAGACCCTACTGTATTCTGCCTTATGGTTTTGCTGCTTTTACTATTCAGCGTGCCAGTGTGTGTGTGTGTGTGTGTGTGTGCTTGTGTGAATTTCAGAAAGAGCGATTAATGGTCTTGAGTATTGTTGCATTCATTCATTTCTTCCAATTATACAACAGTAGCACAGGCGAAAGGGGTGTAAAAAGAAACAGTGAGTATGAAGAGGTGAGGGTGGAAGAGTGAGATTGTGTGTGTGATTGATTTCGAATACACCTTTATTTACATATAGATAAAGACACTATTAACAAAACTCAGCTCTGAAGTTCAGTCAGTCCGAGGATGCTGCTTCTTCTAAAAAAAAAATCTGAAGGGTTAAAATCAAGTCCCCATCAAGTGCAGAGCAGATTTCTCCCGCGAAGCAGCACCGCTGTGTTTCAAATTCATCAGCATTGTTCATGGCTGAATAAAACCTGAAATCACCTCGGACTCCGGCCTTCAGAGGTGGCTTCAGAGAAAAGATTCCTTTCCTGTTGAAACACTGCAGGACTAGAAGCTCAGTTTGTTGCCTGCCGTCACAAAGCAACACAGACAGATAACAAATAACCTGTCAACCTACATCTAACCACCCTGAGTGGCAACATATAATCTGTTTATATTATAATAACCATTACTTTCTCTTTCTTTATCCACGATTTCCTCATAGGCCTACTTTGGAAACATGCATGTATTTGCATGTCATGCCAATAAAGCAAACTGAAATTCAGAAAGAGAGACAACGATCTAATATGGGCCTCCTGCATGCTAATGAAGCAGAAACTGACTGATGCAATTAGCACTAAAAAGAACTGAAAATAAACGAGTGAGCAGACATACTGTAGCACAGAGTGTAATATAGCAGGGAGGCATGGGTGTGTATTAGGCATCAGGTGCAGAGAGAGAAGAAACAGAGAGAGAAACACTGTTCACACCCATTATATAAGAGAATAGTAGCGGCCTCGCTTCTTTCTTTGTCGGCCTCTCTCTCTCTCTCTCTGTTACACACACACACGCACACACACTGGGTTTGTAGGCAGCTAAAGAGGTATGTGCAGTGGGCAGACAACATGTTGAAGCCTGAGTGGTAACAGACGATTACTTCCACTGGGCTTCTCATGGGTGCTCATGCACACGTCAGGGCACACAGAGCAGATGGCTGGGGCCTGGGAGAGAGAGAGAGAGAGAGAGAGAGAGAGAGAGAGAGAGAGAGTGATTGAATAAAGGAATTGCTGGGAGAAAATTGATAAAAGAATGAGCTGACAAAGGAGAAGAATGTCAGAAGAGATGGGGAATAGTTTGTGTGTCACTTCAAGGGGCACTCCAGCAAAGTTGGGGGAGCTCAGAAAAGAATGGTGAAAAGCGAAGCAGCAGAGGTCGAGGTATCCTATTCCATAATGAATCTTGATAGCATCTTTCGTTAGAACCTTCCTGCCCGATGAATGCCACAATCATAGTTTGTTACAAAGCTGTCCGGTAAAAGTTTTAGTCTCTCAGCCCAAGCTGAAACAATCCTGATGATATCACTAGAGTTAATTTCGCAGACTTTGGAGAGTTCCTCTTGAGCTACCAAAGACATTATACAATTATTGATTTAGCCTGGAGTGCCCCTTTAATTTTGGCAACAAAATAGCCTACTCTTTGCTTCCGAACTGCACTGCCCATAGACCAACTGCCAGTGCTACTGTGACGTCATTTCTCGGACGCTACGATGCAGATTTTCTGTTGATGTCCCTTAGTTTATGTAGGTGGCGCTCTTTTCCTCATCTGTTCAGCTAAGGTGTCCATCACAGCTTGTGCGAAATATCAATTTCTGTGTTCATTTTGAACAAACAAAAACAAAATAAGTCGCTGACGCAGCAGAGGATCTCCCCTGAAAAGACCAAAGAGACACAGGTGTTGAGAGCATGCAATTGTGTAATTTTGAAAGAAAAAAGAAAGAACATCAACAACGCAAAACTGTCTTCTATTCTTTAAAAAACATTTAGAATCCCTCTAAACATTGTCGGTACTTTGTATGCGAAGGCCTGTGGACAGCTCCTCACGTCAGCAGCACATTTGCATTCATACAATTTCTTTTTCATGGTGTCTGTTTTCTTCAAATGGCAGAATCTCATTTTAGAATGAAACTCTTGAAATAGAAAGGGATGGGAGGCTACAGAACCCGAGGAATGAAATTAGCCGAGAAAAATAGGAACAAGAGAGGGAGAATGGTGGCAGAGAGGGGACATGTTTTGGGAGAGATGAATAAATGAAGCAGCAAAGATGAGTTATTTTAGAATTGAGTTATTTTAGAATTATTGTTTGTACAACTGGGCAGACATACAGCAATGAGACAGTAGAGTAGGAGCAAGAAGAGACTGATGAACCAAAACCAGAGAAAGAAGGAAGAAGCTTGAACCTCCTGATGGTCAAGGATGGTGAAAAAGGGTGCGCCCCTGTGGCTTGGGGGTTAAGACACAGTCCATAAACCTCCACATCCCCAGTTTGAATATGTCTGGGGACCTTTGTGCACCTCTCTCTCCCTCATTTTCTGTCACTGGCAGGGAAATGGCAGAGACAGAGAGAGAAAGATCAGTTCTTGGAAAGGAGTGATTGAAACAGGCAGCATAAAGTAGAACCCAAATGCAGACATTCATGCACAGCTGGTTAAAGTTCAGAAAGATCAAAAGTCAGTTAACAGGCTTACAAGTAGTAATAGTCAACTAAACCATGTTCCAACACCGTTCCTCTACTGTATAGGCCTATACTGAGGCACAGCTGATGTGACCCAGATGTGACTCAGAGTCATTGAAAGACCGTGAGAATTAACATGCTGCTGTAACAGCCTCCACTGTTCTGAAAGGGGTTTCCACAAGATTTTGGAATCTGGCTGCGTGGATTTGCTCCCATTCAGCCACAGGAGCATTAGTGAGGTCGGCCACTGAGGCGCTGTTCACTTTATGGCGGGCAACATGACAACGCACAGGGGAGAATTAAGGTTAACCTTCACTGGAACCAAGGAGCCAAGCCCAAAACAGCCCCTGGCCAAATGAACACAACAGTATGTGTCCAGTTTCCATCCACTCTTTTGATGATTTAACCTCACAGAGCAGTAGTGAACATTTAGATGGAAAAATATCCTATCTCTGCGTCAGCTGAACTTTGATATAAAGTGGGCCGATATGGTGGAAAAAGTAATGGAGAGGTTGACGGAAGAAGAATAAAAAGAAAAGATGGTAGATGAAGAGGTGCGGCTATGAGGAAGTGGTTGAAGGTGGTGGAAATATAGAGGGAAGAAAGCAGTATGAAAGATGAAGGGAAGGATGGACAGATAAGTGAACAGAGGGATGGGCGATGAATGAATGTAGAGTAATGGAGGAGCCAGTGCGGGATGGCAAAAAAAACATGCAATATTAAGGATAGTCTTCTACAAACCAGAAAGTATGTATACACACACATGCGTCCTCTGGGCCGTGGCATCGTAAAACATACACTTATCATCCTCAGTATCAACCATTCTGGCCTTGGCTGTGTAAATAAATCATATCCATAGAGTGTGTTCAGTATGTTAATCTAATTTTAATGCCATTTAGGAAGATAGAAGGAAGAACGAATGTGACCGCAGCGGTAAATGTAATCATATTAATCATCATGTAAAGATAATGCGGTTGAATTATTGATGCATGTGAAAGCTAGTTGTGTGTGGAGCAGAAACGTGGGCTTTGTGGCGCTGAGGCTATGTGAGAATTGCGGTAATGGTATAACAAGAGAGACTTCTGCTGGTGTGTGTGTGTGTGTGTAGAGTGTGTTTCCGAGTTTCTGAAAAGGACCACATAGAACAGAGAAAAAAAAAGATTGACACTTATATTGTAGTTCAGTTTCTTATTCACTGAGAAAGTGATTTTTAGACTTTATATGAATACGTACATGCATGGAGAGTATTTATGTTTTGCACCTTGTGTGCGGTAGGAAATATGAGCGTGTGTGTGTGTGTGTGTGAACGATAGCCAGTAGTATGGACGGGCCTGCCAAACATCATTTACTGTTGTGGTGCCAAGAAACGGTAGCCTTTGTGTGACGACAAACTGCCCCAATCCGATTTGGCTGGGGATGCTCTCTCTGTTTTGCTCCCTCTCCCCGTTTCTTCCTCTTTCTTTTTGAACGTCTGCGTCTCTTTCTCAATAAACTACTTTTTTCCCGTCTGCAGTGCCTTTACTTCATCTGCCTGTTTTTCTCCTCTTCTGTCCATTTTTCCGCTATCACTCTCCCTAAAATCCCTCTGTGATGCTGCACAGTTGAGTCAAGGGAAGAGAACCCCCCCCCCCNNCCCCCCCGACTCTTTTGTTGGTCAGATTTCCACACCACCCATTGGAACTGAAAGATAATCTTGTCAACAATGAACTCTCCTGTTACTATAAATACCATAATACACCAAATTGGTACCAGTTTGACCCTTTTTATAACTCTGGTTTTGCACCGTTACTTTAGCTACCTACAGTGTGTATTTTCTCTAAATAATCTTTTGAGGAGTATGCAACATGTAGAAAGAAATCCCTGTATGTACAGTATGTGCACAGTCCATATGGAAGCATTTATGTAACAGTACTGAGCATGTCTTTCAGCTCCTCTTCTCAGATTTTCCAGACAGTGTGGGCTTCATAACTCTCCTGTAACCTCCAGAAACTGCTGATGAAAAACATTTTAACAGCTTGATGGTCCAACTGATAATGTGATATTCATAGTGAAATGTAATATAAAACGATAATAGCAGCGGCAGCAGGATGGCCCAGTAATTATGAAGACAGTCCTTCAACCGGAAGGCTTGGGTTTAATTCTTCTTGACAGGGAGAGTCTGCATTGCTCCAGTGCTCATGAGCAAGACCTGAAAAGGAGCAGCAACATGCTGTTCTGAAGATGTTTGGTGAAGCTGTTTCGTTGACCAACAGTACAAGAGACTGTGGTTATACCCAGTGTGAACATGTGTAAATGTATGAAAGTGAGGCAGGATAGAGCTGATCGCTTAAACTTTGAAATACTCTATTTATAATGAAGTAAACGCCCTTATACAGTATAATTATTAAGATAAATATTCTCTCAGTTTTTAAAGAAAGTATTCCATCGTTCCATTGAGAAATAAATATCGGTCCTATAGAATTAAATCATTTCACAAACTGTCAGGGCGAGCCTATAGCCGTTGGGGAAAAGATGATGACTTCTTGACAGAGACACTAGGCATCCATTAGGTATCAGTCCTATCTCTGCAGTGAATGGACTGAGATTTGGATGATTCATCCGCAGGTCTGCTCTAACAGTGTTTATGCTCAGTTGGGCAGGGGGGACAAGCAGTCCTCTGCTTGTTTTAAAAACACAGGACGACACAGTGAGCTCACATGCATTATTCAGCTCACAATAGGGCCTTCCACTGGAGTCTCAATTTCATTACAGAATCACAGGGTATGACAAATCCTAGCTTTCAGAAAGTAATCTAAAACTATCGTCATACTTACAAATAGACAGTGCAGCTGTAGGTTTCTCTCTTTCTTGGGACAAGCAGGGTTGAACCGTAATGGAAAACTTTGCAAATTAAAAAATTGTATTTTTTTACATTACTATTGTTATGAAAAAAGTCAATTAAGAAACTCAGAAGGCCAGTTAAACAGCAGTTGGCAGGCGTAGGTAGCACAGGAAACAATTTGGAATAAATTGCTTAGCTAAGTAGTTGGTTCTTTTTTATAAACTACAGTATCTTTATACCTAAAAAAAGGTAACAGTCAAATACAGAGTGGTGCTTGACACCACACAAATCGCAGAGTGCATGTTCCTGCCAAAATGTACTATTTTAGTAGTACAAAAGATTTCAGTTTGCATGTACCGTAGATCCAGATCAAAATACACACACAGCAGTAATATACAATCACAGGATACATGTGACATCATATTGTCATTCAAGTAAGTGCACAAGTTCATGGAAAAATGGTAAAAAAAACAGTTAAAGAAATGTGAGGCTCTTCACCTGCATCCAGATCTGCACCACAGACTAATTGCTGGTTCCATGGCCTAACTTTCCACCAAATATGATATAAATCTTTTAATAATTTTTGTAGGCTTCTGTTAACTAAGAGACACATAGACAAAGAAGCAGGATTGAATACACCATGTCCTTGGTAAAAAATTAAATCGGGATGAGTCACTCTATTGTTCTGGTTGCTTATGAGAAGACGTCGGTTGGCAACATGTGGATGTCTTGCTGTGTTTTTCACAGTGTTGTTTTGTCGATTATGTTAATGGGTGGGAGCGCTTTGTGAATGACACAAGTTCCTTATGATCTTGTGATCTCGCTGCTTAAATCTGTACTGGTTTCAACAGTGGCCTGATAAACGACCGCTCCTGTGAATCAATCATGCGCCAATGGGCTCTGCACTGACGCAAAAACAAACGGTCCTGTCAGTGAATCCATAAATCGTCAACAGTGCACATGGACACATTATATGACCATATGTTTCATGCCCTTCTGATTTCGCTCACGCTCTACTGTTCAGCGCACCTGCTCATATGTCTTACACATGATGATAAACCTACACACACACACACACACACACAATGTTTTATGCTCTCTGAGCATGGGATGTCCAAGGAGGTCCAGTGAGTGTTATCTCTGCAGGGAGAGGGGTGGTGGAGATTGTGATTTGTGTGAGATGATGATGTCAGTGCACTCCTCTGCTCTGGTTGGTGCAGAGTAACAGCTGCCACCTTCTTAGCACTGACTTTATCACTGTCTCATATTCACATGTTCACACATTCATGTACACTCTCAAACACACACACAAACATTTGTTTCAACCGAGGAAACCCCCATCCAACCCTCTGCCCCCCCCCGTCCGAGGCCCGCAGTGGCATCCCAAGCTATTTATAGCGCTCACTGGTTTATATTCGTCTGTTCTTTTCAGCCATTATGCAATTTGTCTCTTACTTACCTCTGGGATACAAAATGATCTGTGTGTGTGTGTGTGTCTGACCACTGTGTCGCCACTCTGTACGTTTTATAGAAGAATCTAATAAATACAGGCGCAGTACTGCTCGAACCAGCATCAGAATCATGGTGCATGTGTAAATGACTTTATTAAAAACAGTATTTTTTTTTCGCGATTCACATCAGAGTTTCTTGATGGCTGAGAAGAGATTTATATATCAATTCTTATTATGCAACTCCAATATTGTTGTGCTTGCAGTGCGGTGTCCCTTCTGTTAGACATTCAATTAAAAATCTCGGTATGACAATGGCATACATCAGTGTTATAGTTTTATGCAGTTTTATTTATTGTCAGTCCACCACTCAGTTCATGACAGTGGGGTTAATGCAATGAGAGCATGATGTTTAACTCATATTTTTGAGTCCTGATAGGAAACTGTGAAATATTAGTTATGAACAAGACTTAGAGTCTACAGCCATGCTAGCACCTTTGTGAGGCTGGATTAAATACTAAAATCAGCATGCTAACATGCTCACAAGGACAATGCTAACATGCTGATGCTAAGCAGATATAATGTTTACCATGTTAGGCTGTTAACATTTGCTTAGTAGCTCCAAACGCATAGTATGGCTGAGGCTGATGGGAATAGTTTTGCAGGTATTTGGTCATAAACTAAAGTATTGGACAAATTTAATTTGACCTGATGATGGCGCTAGATGAAAAGTTAAGGGATCACCAAAGTGATAACAATTCATCTTGAGGGGGGCATGAATGTGTACACCAAATTTCATGACAGTCCATTCAAAAGTTGTTGAGACATTTCACTAAAAAACAGAAATGTGAACCTCATGTTGGCACTAGAGGAAAAGTCCAGGGATCACTGAAGTCAATAGGATTCATCCTCTGGGGACCACGAAAGTCTGCACAAAATGACAAGGCAATCACTCCAATAGTTGTTGAGATATTTCAATCTGGACCAAAGTGGTGGAGCTATTATGACATTATGACATCTCTGACATGCATACATGCACATTTTATTATTGTCCTGCACAACATTTCAGTAATGGAATAATTAAATCCACCAACTGGCAGGAAGTGTAATACGATCAAAAGTATATGAATGTTCAGTACAGTTTGTCTATTGCTGTCACTCATAGTGTCCCCCTTATGAGTTGTGCGTCAATCTATGCTGCAGGTTGAGTGTTAAGATATTGTACTTGTAAACTGTATAAATGTCTGCCTGCCTCTTCCGAACAGCACAGCTTGCTCCTGAATCATCTGATCCTCGCAGTCGTGACCATAAAGTATATACTTGTTAGTCATCTCCTCTTTCTCTCACCCCTCCGCAACTTCCTCTCAAGGCCATCTCCCTCCACACAAGGTTTATGTGTTTAATAACGTAACTGAGGAGAAGTGGAATAAAAAAGAAAGATTCAACTTTAATGTGTGGGCTTAAAGAGCTGTGCATTAACAATTTATCTCCCCTGTCTTTTTCTTTCTGCCATCATCTTTCCACACTTCTCTCTCCCATCCTCTTCTCTCTTTTTGATCTGTCTTCATCTGTTCTGTCTCCCCTCATCCTCTCTCCATGCAGGGGATGAAGTGGTTTGGCAGTATGTCCCTCAGCAGCAAAAGGAGTAAGAGGAGGAGTAGAAGGAGCAGCAGTTGTAGCAGTAGCACTGGTAGTAATAGTGTGCTGCTATCCCTGGCTCTCCTGGTGGCGGTGACCCTGATTGCGGACCCTGCGGCGGCTCAAAAGCAGCGAACTGGCAGCGCCTCAGAAAAAGTGCCGGTTCTGAACATTGCGGTGATCCTGGGACGCACACGCTACATCTCAGACCGGGACATCCGGGCGCTGTGGAGCAAGGAGGACCCCATCGACGTCAACGTGGTCACACTGCTGGTCAACGAGACCGACCCGAAAAGCATCATCACCCACATGTGCGACCTGATGTCCGGGACCAAGATCCATGGCGTGGTGTTTGGGGATGGCACCGACCAGGAGGCCATCGCCCAGATTTTGGATTTTATTTCCTCGCAGACGCTCATACCCATCCTGGGCATCCATGGAGGGTCGTCCATGATCATGGCTGATAAGGTATGGAGCAGTACATGGAGGATCATGGGTGGACGGGTGATTGCGGGAAGAATGTTTGACTACATGGATGTTGTTGATGAATGGATGCAGTTGTGCAAAACCAGGTGGGGTATGTAGTAGACTGAATGGGTGAATGGATGAATTAAAAATGAAGTGATGTTTAAATGATTGCTTTGGTTTGGAGTGGTTTGCTGAAAGTTCTGGCTTTGCATCTTCGCTGAGCCGAGGAAATCAAGCACACACTCACCTGTCAGCTTTTACATATTTGGCTGTGGGGCTGTCGAGAGCCTGTAAAATGGTAATAATATCTTATCATAATCATATAACAGACTGGAGGGAGGCCTTGCCAGTTAGCTGCACCTTTCAAGTATCAGTGTAGTAGGTGTCTAGAGAAAGAAACACAGGGAGGAACCAGGTTAACATTGGTGGAAAGAGATGATGGAAGTGAAGGAGTAGGATGTAGGAGGATGAGGTAAGTATCTGCAGAGAGGTGTTGGAGGAATGGGTGGAAGAAGAGAGTATTTGAAAAGCAGGTAGGAACAGAGGGAGAAGAATGGATGACTGTTGAAGGAAAGGGAGAGGAAATATAGAAGGAGTGGGTGTTTTAGTAGTTTGGCTAACAGCCACTGCGTGGTACAGTGAGCAGTGTAATCTTGGAAGTCTCCATCCTTGGTGCAGGATTCCCTCAGACAAGGTGCAAGAGTCCTGATTGGTTCTCACGTTTGAATAGGAAATGTCTCTCGCCTGCCAATCACTTTGAACTGTGAATAGGAGTAGCACATGATACTGTGGATTCACGAGGCAGTGCTTAGCTCCTGGGATTCATCACATTCACAATGGGGATATTCTTATCTCGTTATTTACCCAGAAGATCAAAGAAGGCTTACCAGACAGTGTGTTAGCCAGACTATCCTTAAAGATGCAATATATAGCTTTTAGAAACATCAATGTGCCATTGTCACTGTCAAATTATTGACAGATTCAGTACCTTTTTGTAATTACTGTAAACAAATGAAACCGCGGTCAAGATGACTGGTACTCTGTCTTATCCAATGGCGTTGTTAGTGCTAGTCTTCTCAAAATTACCACCACACTTTCATTCAATCTTAGCTTCTTTTCCACAGCCCAGTGCTACTAGTGTGTGTTTGACTTTTCTTTCACTTTCCTGAAGAGGATAAATTCCTTTTCTATAAACCTCTCTTTTTCTTCAAGATCCGCCAGTGCAAGAAAATCACAAATCTTTAGCTCCAGTCGCACTGAAAGAATAGCATCCGTCTTCCTATTTCATGTCATAAAGCAATCTCTCTCTTCCGTCCAGCAGATTTCCCACTAAATCCGACCCTGTGGCCTCATAATAAAACATGCTAGAGGTCAGTGATACTGTGGAAGCTCTCTGCGATTATCTTGTTTGTTTACAGTAAATATACAAATGTCTTAAAGTTACTGCGGTAATGGTTTATTGATCCTGTAATGCTACACGTGGCAGCTTTAAGAGGAGGGAGAGGAGGGAGGGAGAGAAGGGGGTAAGTGTTGTAGTAGAGGGCAGAAGAGGAGGGAGGAGGTGTTGAAATAGAGGTGGAGACCGAGAGGGGAAGCAGAGAAATGAGGGGGCGAGGGATAATCCCTCAGCTTGACCAGAGGCGAGGCTGAGTGGAGGGGAATTACAGAATGTCCTGATTGGCACCTGCCACACACCACCTATTTCAGCAGCACACACACACACCTCGTGTCCCCCGTCAGCGAGTGTCATTGAAACAGCAGCGATTCAGCTCCTTGACAGCGGGAGTGTTTCCTCTGCAGGGGCAGATGAGGGTAAAATAATCCACTTTAAAGTGCTCGACCCACCACTTTGTCTTCTCTTTGTTTTCTTTCTCACATTTTCCTTCTTTCCTCCCGACTTATCTGTCTGTCTGTGCTAGCTTCAAACTCACAAGTTCCTCACACCGTGTGATGCTGTCTCTTACCTTTTTACGACAATAATGCAGATCCTCGTATATCTCCAAGTTGCTGTTGTTGGATAAAAACATGGTGACTCACACATACAGTAGATGTTTTTAATGCTTTCGTCTCAGTCAACACATCACACACAACCATGACCGATTCTGGTCTTCTTTAGAGCCACTTTTCAACGTGTGAAGTTCAGCATCATTGTCAATACTTTGTTACTTCTGGACATTTTGGGGATGCTACTTTTTTCACCCAAAAACAGTTAATGTAATGAGGACACATTAGAGGATAATCATGGTCGGATTTTCTAATAATATATGAAAGGGAATCTCATACATTTATTAGGAGATCCAAATTGGAGGTTCTGTCAAGGCCAAAGCTGTAAAAGTGTGAATGTAGAGGTCAAAAAAATCTAAACGCTGAAAAATTAAATCAGAAGTTGACCTTGTTTGGAAATAATCACTGTCCTACAATGCATCTGAGTTGTTGTAAGCGTTACAACTGATTCTTGTATTATCAGTTAATCTCTCAATTATGTTTTCAATCAAACATTTATACAATAACATGTCAGAAAATAATGAAAAATACTGATTATAATTTCACACCAAGGTGACTTCTTCAAATAGCTTTTTTTTTTACGACCGTCAACAACAGTCCAGAGTCGAAATGTGTTCAATAAATAAAGATATATAACAGAAAATAGCAACAAATCCTCACCTTTGAGAAAGTAGATTAATTTTCTATCAATCAGTTGATTTACTGTAACTAATCTTTCAACACTAGTTGCCACAAGTCATATTTGTATCCCTATTTAGCTAAAATAACATTTTTGGAAATAAACTCAGGTAAATACACCATTCTGCCTTAAATGTGTCTCTTTACGTTACACTGCACAATTTATCATATAATTAGAGGTCCTGGCATAACATATATTCGGAGTCAGCAGGATAATGACCGTGATAGTGTTAAGTGTGTGATATCCAGCCCCCACACACATAAAAAAACACAACAGTTAAATCTGTTTAGTGAGTGCTGCGGTGTGTTCCCATCCCAAACAGGGATTAGGATTCTTCTCGTGTGTCCTCTTCTGTATCCTCTCCTTGTAAGGTTTACATAGTCTTTTACCCTCCTTTTAAAGTTTATATAACTCCTCACCCTCTGTAGGTTAAGGTTTATACGGTTACCCTCTGAAGTGTAAGTAGCGGAGTCTTTCTGCCGCCTTGTTCCATGCAGCTTTTCGCTAATCCTCATGTGAAATATGAGGAGAAGCTCGCCTCCAATGATTACGCCTTGTAAGACCCTCAGTGTGTTTGTCTATTCACGATTACGCCTTCATACTTGTGTGTGCATAGACGTGTGTGAAATTTCCCTGCATATATATGCTTTAATGCCTCAGCGTGCACTGAATATACTTTTACTCTGTGTGTGTGTGTGTGTTTCCTTTGCCCGTCACTTGGAGGCTAAATCTCTTGGTGCTGATGACTTCCAGTCAAAGCCGTTTCCACATCAACCTCTAGAGAATACTATCTGAGAGCTTCCCCATTTAAAAAAAAAGGACGCTATTTACGCCTCATCTCCTCTCTGTCGTTCCTTTCTTTTCGGTTTTTCTTCTTTCTCCTCGTGTTGTCCGTCTACCCATCTCTCTATCCTTCTCTCTGTCTTTCGCTCTTGTTTGTTAATTAGATAAATGTTGCAGTATCTGCCTGTGTTAGTCCCTTCCATACATCTCTTAGCCTTTGTTGAATAATGCATTGCTTGCCTGTATTGAAAAGAATACATTATTGATTAAGGAAAGAAATGTCTTCTCTGGCTGCATTCTCAGCAATTCAGCTTGAAGGTACCACCCTGGCAGCTCCTTAAAACTGGGTGGGTATAAAAAGGAAAAAAAACTCAGTTTGTATTATTTTGGATATTCCTTACCTTCACACTTATTCTTTTGTCTTGTTTGTGATTTTGTTGCTTCTGTTCTCTCCTTGCTCTCTTGCATCAATTACTTAAGGCTTGCGCTTTTCTCATTCCCTTACCCCCCCGTAATTGTGTGGGTGGATGTCTGTCCTGGCTTGTTGATTGGCTTCATGTAATTCTCACGCTAAATGGTTATCGACTTGCTCACAGGCAGGTCAACAATGGCAACTGGATCATGTTGGTCACGAACGGTGTTCACTCTGTATTTCTTAAGTCTTTGTTAGTGTATGCCCTCACTCAAAGTTAACTATTGACGCGTCCAGTTTGATCCGTCTCATGTCTTCTGCTGCTGCAGCTGTTTTCTTTTTCTCTTCACTTTCACCTTTTTTTTAGAGCACGCATCGTGAATTCAATCATGGTGTATGCACCAGATGTGTTAACAGCAGCGGTGGGAGATGTCCTTCTCTGTTGTGCCTCTGAATAAAACAAAAAGTGTTCAAAGAGTCGGAAAATATTGTGATGCTCTTTAATGTTTCTCAGCAGTGTAACACTGCAGGTATGTGTGTGTGTGTGTGTGTGTGTTCTGTAATGTTGCCACGTCAGTCCTGCTTTCGCTCCCGCACATTGATGTCTCCTTAACTGCCACATGGATACACACACACACTCACACACTTCAGAATTCATCCCTGGAGCGTCTGAAACAAATGACACTTCATTTACATGGGTTGATTAATTAATTATTCAGCAATTCAAACAAATTAATAAATATTGTGTCTGATGCTTAGTGGAGCACAGCCATTTCATATCTTTTGGTATTCAAATCAAAGTCTGAGACTCCCAGATTAGTCCTGACACCCCCGCCCAAAAAAAGAAAGAAAAAAAAAGAGAATACTGAATGCTGAAAGTTCGGGCAAGGAAAAATGTTGACTTCACCTCAACCATTCATGTATTGGCATTATTTGCATAACTCTCTTTCCATTACACATCTGTGAATTTTCTTTTCTTGGTAGGTTTTGAACCATTGTTTTTTGTTATCCAACGCTAAAATCATTTTTCTGTCAAACCAACAATGGTCTCTAATTGGGAATAAGTCACTTACTGTAAAGAGTAACTACACCCAAGAAAATAGTCTCGCTGCCAACTAGTGGTGACTTATAATAATAATAACGCATTTTATTTATAAAGCCCAATTTAAGATACTAAAAAGATGCTTTACATGACAAATGAAATAAAAAGAAAAAAAACATACTGGACTACATGCTCTGTGAACGAGTGAATTGTGTGTACTTCCATTTGTGATGTAGCATTTCACTAGTGCAACGCTACATCCCAGCTGGGCGTGGTCACAACTACAACAGACCTCACCTGACCACACCTAGCTGGTGCTGTGAGAGGTTCAACAGATTCAACAGCCTTCTCCATTGCGCCCAGTGGTTAGGCCAGTGGCTTGCATCCATTGATGTGTGAATGAGTGAATGAGAGGCACATTATTAAGCGCTTTGGATAAAAAAATATGTTGATTTAAGAGTTTGTTATTTGTGTACAGTAAGTTAACTTACACCTTACAATTGACTGGACTCCATGACGCTAAAAAGGGAAACCCTGTGTCAGCCACTGTTACTCAATGTTTCCATTCAAGTAATTAAACAATGATGCACAAACACACATTCAGCATACATGCGCTGCAAGTGTATTTATGTAATTTATTGATCCATGATGGTGAGATTTGTCGATAGATCCCCGGATAATGAACAGTGTTTTCTTATCACGCATATTGATAAACTCTAGTGCTCTAGTACTCCTTGTATTTGTGTATTATGTGTGTGTATGTGTTTCCAGGCGGCTGGTGGCTGAAAAAGTTTTTTATACCAACTAACCACACACACCCGATGTAACTGCCAGCATTAATGTAGTAGATGCAAACATTTGTGTGCGTGTGTGTGGTGTTATTGTGATCAAAGGACATTATTCATCCATCCCTGTTGTTGTCTCCCCTCAGGCGGTATAATTACACACACACATACATACACGAGCACTCTGATGTTTGTTGCTGCCTGCTCGTGTCAAATAGCAAATCAGAGCGGAAGGCAGGGAAGTAGAGAGAGAGACTGAGAGAGTGGATAGAAATAACATTTTATGACATCATTTATGAGTTTGTCCAATTACTGTGTGGAGACGTTTGTTTTTGTTTGGCTTAAATCACGCTGTCATTTAACTAGAGCATCTTCAGCCTGCTAAACCACAGGGTCTGCCGCACTGTCACACACCTCGGTGCAGAAAATATTGAAGTGTGTTTGTGTGTACACAAATGTGCCTCAGTACTGTATATGTGTGTGTGTGTGTGTGTGTTGATGTGCGTGCACTTAATCAATATATTGCCAACAAAGGCAATGTATATTTTGTGTGTCTATAATTGGCTATGTGTGTGTGCGCGTGTGGGCCCAGACCGCGATAATGACATCACAGGGGTGTTGTCAGATATCCTATTACCTCGGAAAGACTGTCCTCAGTGAGATTCCCATGGTAACACTTTACTTGTTAGCTCTCCTCGTTTTGTATTCTTGGTGTGTGTAACATTTTGTGTGCATGTATAAAGGCATATGTATGTCACTGTAAATATGAAAACACTGATGTGTCCATGTGTGTGTGTGTGTGCAGCTACTGTATGTTTGAATGTGTGTGTTTTTCCGATAGCTAGATGCAGCTGTCTTGCAGATGAGGAATGGCCTCTCACTTCTCAAAGGGAATCGATTTGAATGAATATGTGGGACTGGAGGAAATAGAGCTGTTAGTTCTTTCTATGAGTATATTTCCCTCTTTTTTTCTTCATCTCCCTCTTCTTTCTGTCTTTCTCTGATGGCATTTGTTCCAATGTATAGAACGATTGTAATTGTGCAGCATAGTTTGAGATTTTCTGGGCCTGTGAGGCCCCCTCTCTCTATCTCTCTCTATCCCTGTTCCCCCTGTCGCTCTTCCTCTTGGACCAGCTCTCTTTTCCTTTCTTTCATTTTCTCCTCCTCTCTCTGTGTCCTCGGCTCTTTCTCTATCCTTCCCACAGAGTCTGTCCCTTCTACCTTCTGTCTCCCAGGAGAGCCTTAGCTTCAGCCTCAGGAGCAGCAGCAGTTTATACAGAGATTGCAGCAACATGCACGCTCACAGACCAACACACACACAAAGTTGCATATTACACAAGCTTACGGACTCTTGCAAAAGAAGAGTGCATTTTAACAGTGTCGGCTGTAGCCAGGTAGACGAGTCGGGTCAGGAGCTGTGAAAGCCCTTTTCTGTAATAAAATCAACTGAATGGGTAGCCCTGGCACAGTAAAAACAAAAGTTATGACCCATACCATCCAAAGCATCTTTTCAACTTTTAAATTAATTGACAAAGGCTCAGGATGGAAGGACTAACACTCCGTTATGTGATAGCTAAATGGAAATATAAATTGATTTTGATTTTGTACTCGTGTAGGCATTTACTTTAGTCTCTAATCTCCTTACTTACTTCGTCTTCTCCCTTTTATCCTTCTGCTGCTACTTAGTCCTCTTTTTTTTTTTT
>NTHP01000060.1:66513-164544 GCA_003416845.1 Oplegnathus fasciatus
TTTACCGTTGTCTTCTTCCACTGAATGAATCACACTCTTTTTTGCAGAAGCCGCTCCTGCTGAGAGAGATGCTCTAATAACGGCATGCTTATGACGATGTGCAGGAATTGATCAGGCCCCCGTCCCGAGCATTTGCATATAGGCTCAACAGTATAACGCTGCTATACATTAACATCTATTCAAACTATTTGTTTGGTGCTAGTGCCATTATTACCGTACAAGTGTTTTTATGTGTACCAGCTACCTATTGTCACTCTGTGGTGTCGTTACAAGGATAAACAAACAACAGCCTGGCTAACATCAGACTAATCCTCTTGTCTGTTTGTCTTGTGTGCTTTTGCGTTTTTGTGTATGAGAGGCTGACTAATGTGTGTGTGCCTTTTTGGGTGGGTGTGTCTATCTATCTTTTTTGTGTTTCTTGTTGATTAACCCAAGTGTCTCAGCAGTAAATTGAATTTCTGATCTGCTTGACTCGACTCTTGTCAGCCACCATAAGCCGACAGAAATACCCTACAATAAATATAACATAAGCTCGGCGACCGAGAGACTGAAGAGGCACACAGAGAATAACACAGCTATCACAGCTTTGGAGGAGAGAATTTTGTCATCTCAGCTTAAGCCTGACTAATATACAGATAACACATGCATGCAGTTGCTGGCTGTGAAAGTCTTTTTCATTCCTCATCTTTGTGTCACGAGGCAATTGCATCAGTGTGAGTATAAATGTAAAAAAAGCTCCGGTTGCTGAAGCCTTCAAAGACACATTTCCTCATTTTCTGAATGTTGAAATTGTGTGATTAAATTGTCTACACTCAGTTTTTAAGCTGCAGAACCTCAGTGGATCTTAATTCTTGGTACATACTGCAAACTGCTTCATTATGAGCGACAGCTACTTATTAACTAGAAGCATCTTTCAGGAGGACTTGTCAATCACAGTTATAGTGGAGGGAGAGAGACAGAGACGGGAGTGAGAGGTTGATTTTTCAGACTGTATTATCACCACCTACTGTCACTCATGCTCCTGAAATACACATAGATAAATATCAACCAACTTTGCCCCGAGGGATGTTGGCCTGATGGCTTAGTTATGTTGACATGAATATGTATTTGTAACACTAAACGCATCAGTCTATCGATTTCATCCACCGTGACGGTCAGAGGGGGAGGCTAGATCGACAGTTTGTGTTGGGTTGTTGAAAAAAGATTTTCTGGTAGTGTTGAGGGTTATAAAGTTACCACATAGGCCTACAGCTGCAGCCACCTTTATATATATATATACGTATATGATTCCATATGTTGGCCATTCCCAACAAGTCCTGTGGGTGGTGTGTCACAGAAGGCAGTAAAGAAGCCAGGGACACAGGATATAGGATAGCATGTAAATAGGATCCCACTTCCCATACTGTATTAGGAATCAACCTAATTTTCTGGTGTATTTTAGGTGTGTAATACCTTGCCTTTTTAAATTAAATGTGAGAATATTCACAGCTGTGACACGAAATAATCATCAGTGAGCATGTGATTGTGTTATTCTGTCCCTTCCATTTTATCTTTTTTGGAATATCATCAAAATCTGCACTTTAAATGAAAATTATGATGTAAAAAACATCAGCTCCAGTGAAGTGCAGCAAACCTAGATGGACCTCTCAAAATGGCTGTATCAGCTTTTATCTTTTACTCTTCCCCAATTGTCTCATCTGTTTCTGTCCTTATTTGCCACTTTCGCTTTGGAATTTAAAATCAAAGTCATTAATATTTGGTTAAGAAATTGTATTTATCAAAATGTATGTATTTGCCCCATCGCAACTATAAGTATTTAGGTAGGTCAGTTTGCGCCGGCCATAGTAGGCTAGCTGATTCACCTGCTACGTTAGCAAATTTTGTTATATGAGGTTTTACAATCTCTTTGATAGTTTCCCAACCGGAGAGAAATGTAAATTTAAAATGGCAGTCATGGGAGTGAGGTCAGCTAGACCTCAACATCAGTAATAAGGAGGGAAACCTGGGAGCCTTTAATACAGGCGCTCAGTTATTAGCAATCTGTTATGAAGTCAGTAAGGCTTGATTATGCTGAGTGGTGCAACACACACACACACACACACACACACACACACACAGATATCTTCATCTTATACTGTATGTGCACTCACACTTCACTGAGTGTCTCTCGCTCTGGTGCAGTGTAGTGTCTTTGCTCTGTGTTTATTGGTGCAGTCCGTTCTCTCGGCTTGTTTCTGCTGTGATTTTCTTTAAAACCACACCACGGCATCTTCCCTTGAGCTGCTTTGGGATTTGAAAAAAATCCACCGTGCTGGGAGGTCAGACAACAGTCACTTGCTTTAAGTTTGATCTAATTAGATGAGCCGCAAAAAAAATGGACCTCCCACTCCCCAAACTTCATCTGGGAAAAAGAGGGTCGGAAGATGGGGGGAGAGAGACAGATGATAGATGGGGCAGGAGACACTTTGCTGTGGTTTTTCAGAGAACATTTTTAAATAGGTCATTGTAAAATAGTGAAAAAAAGTAACAGAGGCTCAGCTTTCATTTGGGGGCTATAATTGCACTCTTTTTTTAACATAGCGCAGGGTATCAAACCAGGTCTTCCCGCACTCCTGTGTAGCTTTCTTTTCTTTTCTCATCTCCTCCTCTCATCTGCATGTCTCATCTAATCTTGAAAGTCTATCTGTCCTCCCTTCTCTCTTTCTTCTTCCATCGCGGTCCTGTTAAGTGTTTGAAGATTGCAGTGAGAGATTTCTCCTCGTATCTATCGCAGCCATGTCGAAAGGAGTTGGCAACAGCTGCACCCCACACTCCCTCTTCTCTCTAAACGCACCCATGCACACACACATGCATGCACACACACACACACACACACAGCACTTAACAAAGCTATGTCCCTTGCCCTCCACTGCTTTAGGTTTCAGGAACAGAGTGTTTGATTCAGCTCTCCCTTCTTTAATGGCACTGCTTTTTCTATCTTTTCCTCCATTTCTTTCTCTTCTACTCCATCTATTTCTGACTTAAAAGAGCACACACACACACACACACACACACACACAAGTATACATGCAGCACTCACACAGTCATGCAGAAATGCTGTTGCCAGATTACTCCGCAGTGTCTGCAGTGAAAGAGCACAATCACGTTAGACCAGGGCTGGCTTGGTTCTCTCGCCTGCTCACTGCGTCCTGTATAGAGCTCCTCTAGCGCAGCAACACAATTCCATTAAAATGGACCACAGTCTCTCCCTTAGCGTTAGCGTAGTGTAGCCTAGCCCAGCACTGCACCATGTTGGGGGCAGTGAGCTGTGCTAAAAGACAGGGAACGCAGAGATGCAGGCAGTGAGAGTGACATGAATTAAATATCCCTCCGACGAGCCTCTTCCTTGTTTCACTCGTCTCTCCATTATGATGGAAGGCCCCGTGGAGCATGAAGTCAACCTTAATTGTTCTGAAGTAGCGGGCGAGATGGGCGCAAGGATGGATGGATGGGTGGAAAAAAGGGATGTGCTTGTAAGAGCGTCCCTGTGTGACAAGAAGTGAACAAGCTGTGAGCACCACGGGGGGCTCTCAGGAAAATGGCATTATTCATGTTTTATTGGCACACTCAGTTTATTTGTCTCTCTCTGTCTCTCTCGCTCACTTCCTCAGTCGACGTAATGTACAGCCAGCACTTTGCTCTTAAAACTTTGGAGAGAAAAAAAGGATGCTGCATCACATCCATTAACATGAAAGACAACTTAAGAGGTCTTGTCGAGCCTGACAAGAAACTGGAGTGTCCTTGCGCCTGACTGTCCCCTGAAAGCCACACGTGCTTCACATCCGCAAACTTTTAAGTAAAAGTAACAGAATATTAATAGCGTCAGCTCATGCGTGTGTATCCAACCTTTGGCTAGTTGTGTGCTTTAACTTGTCGCACCTAATGTTTGAGAGGTTTACACTGGCATTTTATGCGTTAAGTTAAGGTATGAAGCATGTACTGTATGTTGTACATGAAAATGTGGCAGACATAGTTTGCAATAAGTCAGCGCGACAGCTACATGATTTGTAAGTATTCTGCAAGACACTGTTATGCAGTGGCTTATAATGCAGGCTTCAGTGGCTATGAATGTGTCCCTCTACATTTTTGTCTTCCCAGTTTAAATGCTGCAGTGAACGACTTTTTGGAGAGAACTATTTTTAGTTTTCAGGTCATTTGCAACTTGTCTTAGCACTCTCAGTTCTTTTAACTGCAGAGTCCTTAATATGTAGTCCTTAAAGTGTCGTGTCACATCATGTAACTGACGTAGTGCAGTGAGCTCTTCGCTTTCAGATTGTAGTGTGGTGGAATTCAGCTGACTTCAGAGATAGAGGGAAGAGAATGGGGACGACGAACGAGTGACTCAACAGCTTTCTCCTTGAAAAAGCAACAGAGAGAGAGAAAGAAAGATGGAATGAGCGCAAATAAAGGGAGTTAAAGATAGACTAAGAAGTACAGAGAAAACTGGAGAGAGGCTGAGGGGCTTTCAAAGAAGCAGTCTTTAATTAAGTTGATAGTGTGTGGTTATTAGCGATAAGGTTTTTGCTGAGAAAAGTTGGTACGCATCCTATTAACACCCCCCCTCCTCCCCCTTGCATACTGTAATTACTGTATGCAACCTCTGTTAATACCAATACTGTGTGACCCTCAAAGCCGTCCTATTGGTACTCAAGGTGATAAGGCTACAGCTTCATAAAAATGTAAATAAATAATAACATTAATACATTGAAAAATGTTTAGTCTTTTTTTCCCTGATAAATTGTGTCTTAATTTACTTTGTGATAACCGGTGAAAGAACAAGCAGTTACCAGCAGTATGTACAGCACTCGCAGAACACTGTCTTGTGAAGATTTAAAAGAGTATTCGTTGATATTTTGGACACTCACAGGCAGAACAGAACAAGCTGTAAATACAACCATAACATATCATCACCTTCTTATGGTGAAGGTGTTAGGAAGCAGTTGCCCATTTACACATCTTGCAGATACGGTGCAACATTACAGTAGCATTCATTTGAAGTCTAGCTGAATACATTCTCCTGCTGCGGCTGGAAATGAGGCTGATGAGAGTGATGAGACCAAACCAAAACAGCAAAGGTGTGGGCCGTCAAACCAAAATAAAGAGCTGAAAGACGCTAAAATGCTCCATAAAGCTAAGGGGAACTGCAGAGTCGTGATAATTCTCTGCGTGTTCTTTACTACAAGCGACACCTTTCACATTGTAGTTATTTGAGTCAAGCTGAACTTTAAGATTTTCTAATAACACAATCATTTACAGTGCACAATATGGCCATACTGTACTGTATGTGGGCTTGTGAGTCTTTCAGAATAGTGTACATTCTGCCATGTGCCCTCATACAGTACATTATTTTAGTACCTGTTCCTCCATGTTCCAGTTTAGTGTTCCACTTCCCTCCAGCTTCAGCATCACCCTTCTTCCTCTTCTCCCTCTCTGTCTTTTTTTCTGTCCTTTTCCCTTATCCTCCCCCTTTCTGTCCATCTTATGCCGTCTTTGGTGCTTTTATAGTCTTTTTGGGAGGACAGGCGTACAGCGAGACATAGGAGGAGGATTTAAAAATAGCAGGAGCACCAGAGGAAGAGAGAATAGGAGAGGAGGGAAGACGAATGGAGGGGGGGTGGAAGGAAGGAGTGTTTCGGGGTCAACGTTGACAAATGGGTCTGCGGAGTTAGCCGGGGCTCCGGGGAGCACCGGCAGTTAGGTCAGCGCTCCCCAAGGGGAACAGGGAAATGGGGTTTTTACCTGCCGAAACACCTGAGAGAGAAAGAGAGGGAGTGGAACAAAGAGAGGGGTGTCGAGATAGAGAGACAGAGAAAGTGAGTCCATAGCATTTGTGGCTACTTCCCTGTTCTTTAAAGATACAGGGCAGGGTTTACAGTCACATTTTGTGCAGAGCCACAGCAGCTGGCCGTAGTGTAACCTTTACATGGGGCTGTAGTGTAATTTACTGAAGTATCCTTCATATTTGTAAGGGATTAAAGAAATAACTAAATATGTCCATTTTCCCAGGAGATACACACATATTTAACCACTGTGTAGAACACATTTTTCGTCCAGTGCCAAAGTTTACTGCCATGCATGAAGTAGTGTGATGTACATTTAGTTAAGCTGGTTTAGCTTAACCAGTGACCAGCCACATGGTAGTTCAGGGCCGTAGCTACCATTAAGGAAACTGAGGTCCTATCCTCAGAAAACTTTGCTGGGAATTTGGGGGCTTCTAGCAACCTCGGGGATGTTCACATTTAACAATTAAAAACTAAAACCTGGCAGTCATTTTATAGGTTGATTCTAATATTCTTTTATAGTCTTTATATTTAGATTTTATTTCTCTAAATATATAAATAAAAAAAATCTCTCCACCAGAATTTTATTCCTGGCACTGTGAAGAAGGCTTTGAAACAGTGTTAAGACTTTTATTTTTGGTAATAAAATGTTTTGAAACTACAACTGAACTGTGAAAAGGTAATTAACTGCCCTGTGCAACATGCAGACAATGTCGAGTTAATTCATTAATGAAAAAAAGGTGTCATTTGTCACTGAATCTAGGGGTTTTGCTTAATCGTCTGATATTAATATTTGCCATCATAATTTTCTTACGTTCACAGAATTCTTGTCTTTTTCATAGATTTGTCATAGATACTAGATTCTTTATATGATTTTGGGAATCCTACACAACAGTTGTTTATCAAGTGTTATAAGAGCAAACACATGACTTTCCTTGATCATGAATTGGTTGAAATTGAAAGTTAGTTTATTTCAGAACTGTTGCACATATGCACAAATGATACTCAACTGATCTGTGGAAAGTGCACCACTAGTGCCAACACTTTAAATCTGAGATAGTGTACGTCCCTTTACAGAACTCGATATGATGATACATGTTTGCCCCTAAAATACTCTATTTTTTTTTTTTAAACAACTTCCCAACAAACCAACTCCTTGTCCTCACAATGAACTTCTTCCCAAGACCGTCTCCAGGTAAACCACCACATTGTGATAGCTTAGGTAAGCTGTCCTTGAGAGAAGTGATCCTTTATTCTCTCCACTGCAGTAAACCCACGCTCTGCCTGGCCGACCCTTGCTTTCTGTGCTCGAATACCTCAATGAATAGAGACTGAGGTTCGTTATTAAGGGGTTTGAATTAATCGAAATCACTGACTTTCAATAGCTCATTTAGAGGCTTGATTAGGAGTCATGACGAGGTGAGTTTTTTGCCTCTGTGTGTGTTTGTGTGTTGGCTTGAGCGTGTGGGTGCAACGTGATCAAGCTTCTTTGTATGTCTGAGTGTGTGTGCGTGTGTTTGAAATGTTAGTTTAGTCCAACCTTGACAAGGAGAAGAGGGCATTGTTAGTGCAGACCCACTGAGAAATATGCCTTGACAGAGAGAGAGACATGCACACTCACACGCACACAAAGTACACAAACATATAAACTATGTCAAAGTGAAGTTATTTTACTGAACACAATCTAACTCTTAACACACACACAAACACACACACACACGCAGAATGATTGCAGAGTTTCCAAACGTAATTTGCATCTATCTACTACTTAAATGCTTGCTGTTACAATTTGTGTGTGTGTGTGTGTGTGTGTGTGTGTGTGTGTGTGTGTGTGTGGTAGATCCTAAGATATGCCTGCGTATGTTAAAAAGAAAAACACAGGTTTTGAGGCCACACAGACACGTGCAACCATCCACCATGACGCATGCATACACACACACAATGTTAAGCACAGTTAGCTATTGATGAAGACTAAAAGCTCCCTCATTTAAGTATGGTCTCCCTGCAGTATACTAGCTGTAATTTATTAGTCTCTGCAAAACACACACACACACACACACACACACACACATAAATGATGGCTTTGCAGTGCTGTCACTGCAGACCAAAGCTATTCATTTAGCATTCTGCTCAATGCACGTGTATTTTGTGTGCGTGTGTGTGTTTAGCAGTATCCTATAGCCCAACAGTAGGAAAAGCTACTTCTTCGATACAGTAGTTCATTCATCCGTGTGTACTTGCCTACTCTCACTCAGTATATTTCTCCAACAGCAAGATTTGCCTCCAATAATCAATACACCTTCACTGGTGTAGAAAACTAAAGTAACTAAAGTAGATAAGAACACAGACACCTTTGATACTGCATGTAAAGCATTTTAAACTGTACACTGCACTTTAATTCTGAGCATTGATAGACATTTAAAATGAAAGTGACACAGTGTTACAGTCTGTTTAAACTAGAAACAAATGTTTTAGTTTGTTTTATTAAGACACACGTGTGTCTCCCTGTGCAAGTACCTTAACAACAAACATTATGGTTGAAAAATAGTGGTACATTAGGAGGTGGCATGCAAACTGCGATTTCCTGTGTCACATGCTTTGTCAGCCAAATATCTACCAAATTATCCAAGTATTCTTTTCAATATTATTCGATTCTTTGTCTTTTGTACTGTGTGGTCTTTTTTTAAGCTTAACAGAGTCTTGTTTCCACTCTTGACTGTCGTTTCTGTTTTCTGGAGCCATTTAAAGTCTGTGTTTCACGCAGGAAATGAAGACAAAGGAGATAAGAGCCCAAGGTCTAGACACCGCAGTCATCACACTGAGGAAATTGGTCATTTATACACAAAATAATCCCAGCGCGTGACCTTACAAAATGCAGACACCCATTCCAGCTGGAGACTTTCTCAACATTTAATTAGCAACTTTGTACCTGTCATTAACTGACAAATAATCAGAGCAGGCTCTCCAGCGCGGTCACAACAACAGAAATTGTTTTCTCTGTTACCTCTTCATCTCATAAACAAGGAAATGTTGCAAATGAGAATTTTATGATTTAACAGTTAGCGTAATAGGGCTCCTCCCACGAAACTGGTGATGATAAGTGTCTTCAAAATGCATTTAGAAGAGTTTTGGTAACTTCTTCAGCACCCAAAGCAATCTTCACTTTGGAATCCTAAAGGTAGAGAAAATAAAAGATATCTAATGATGGTTCGATGGTTTTGAAATTCTGTTTGATTTTTTTTCCTCACGCCTGTCACAATGTCTGAAAATGGTGCTAATGCAGCTGCAATTTGTCCAAACATGATTTGTTAGCACAAACATTTCCACACTAATAACAGTATTTCAGCTTGTTAGCCCAGTGTGACAGTTTGACAACATGACAAGAAAAGAGGGAGTTCGCAAGACACACACATCATATTTATACTCATACGCACAATGTAAACATGCACATGCAGACACACACACACACACAGTGCAGTTACTCAGCCAGTTTGTGATGGCAAAATAACTGCGGGGGGTGTGGTGATAAACTGGCCTAATGGGATCACAGTCTCTCCTCACTACCTTCCCTTTTCCTTCTCTCCTCTCCTACTTTCTTCTCCTCAACTAACCTGTAATAACTGAATAAGTAAAAAAAGGGCCCAGTACATTTACGATGGGATGACATCTCTCTCCTCAATCCCCCCGCGTCGTGCTTTCTTTCCCTATTTCTGCCTGCTACAGCATTTTACAGTCACTTCCTGTGTGTGCGCATGTGTCTTTGAAAGACACACACAGAGAGAAAGAGTTTGTGTGTGGGTGTGTGTCTTGAAGGGGGTAAATTGTTTTCAAGGTTCCTTCTCAGCTTGCAGTCACATATTCTTTCAGATGCGGTGTGTGTATGTATGTGTGTGCATGCGTGCGAGCTGTCAGGTGTTCCTGTCCCTGTGGCGAATCATCTGTCTGCTCCTTGGGGGTCATCGGCAGGTGCTTTCTAAACAGGCCTCCCCCTGGACACCTCTGTCCTTGTCTCTGTCTAAAAGTACCCATATCTGTCTCCTTTAGCTCTCCCTCAAACCTATTGTACTTTGTGTGTGTACGTGTGTGTGTGTGTGAACACATGAGGTTTTTTTAAGTGTGCCATTTCCAGATTTTCAGTTGGCCAGGCTGCAGCTGACAGTCTCCACACACCGCCTGCAACAATGAACCACTTCTTCACTGTTGTTTAACCTCAGAAAGGAATTGTAACATGAAACCTCAGCCGTGTGAATTAATTTGGATCAGACAGATATTTGTGTCAATTAAAACTCATTTAAAAATATGCTGCACTGTTTTAATGGACAAGTTTAAAAAAAAACATGCCACAGGGTATATGGATCCCAGAAAATGCATTAAAAGGTTGTTAGACAAGTAAAATAATAATAAATAAACTAATAAATAATTAAAATGGCCTGTAAAAAGAAGTATAAAGTTACATACTTTTCCTTTAACTTCCAATTAGTAGATGGAAAAAAACAACAAAAAAAGCTTTTTTAGTTCCTTTATCACCAATCAGTTGATAAAATACTGTAATTTAAAACTTAATATATTTTACTCTTCTTTTTATGTTTTACTAGCACCATTTAAATTATTTACTTGATATGATTCATTGATGTATTCAGTGATGTTTTTGACTTGTCTGATAACCTAATACATTTTGTCAGCTCCGGGGATCCACACCCTGTGGCAGGATTTTCTAGAATTTACAGAAATAACCTACAAACACCAAACACCAGAGCTGCAGCAGTTTTACAGATATTTCACAAATATGTAAATATTGAGGTGTCATTTTGCAAAGACATACAGAACAATTTTCTATCTTTTTGTGATAAAGGAAAAGTCATGGCTGTTGTTGGTTGGTGTATTTTTACTTTGTACAAAGAAGATCTCACCAGTTGATGATTCAAAACGCAGACTAATAGGTGGATTGTCGGCATTATGACATTTCATTTGCAATTACGTTTATTTCCCCACAAAGACCTTGACTGGCTTGTACTGTACATGGCACCTCATCAGCCTGTGTTTGATATCCTGTATCCGCTAACACTGGTCCTTCTGACCAAAGCTTTTAAATTTTGTATTGTATGGCTGTACCACGGGGACAGAGATCAATTCCACAGCATTGCAGGCAGTGGGGATAATGAGGCTTTTCCATTGATTAGAATTTAATTGAGAGGCAGCGGTGGGCCGAGGGAGGGAGGAAAAGGCTATTGAAGTCACTCAGCACTGTGAGGCTCCCCCTCGCACTCCTCCATCCTTTATCAGAAAGCTCCTTTTGTTCCTTTACTCTTTTTCACTGCTCGTCCTGCTCCCTCTCTCCCTCAGCCGCTTCAGCCTCCCCGTTCCTCCCCTCTCTTTCTCCCTCTCGTATTGACGGTATATGGACACGATGGAATCAGGCCCGTCATTGTTCCTCGCTCTATCTCTGACCGAGCGCCGAGGCTGCTTGAGATGATGCAGCTGAATGATAACCGAGCCTCGCGGAGCAATCACACCCTTCCAATTTAACTCAGTTCGCTCTCAGACACTCAAAATCTCCTGTGTGACGCGCACACACACACACACACACACAGACAGACAGACAGACAAAGCAATAGACTCCTCTTACACACATCCATCCACTGAGGCAAATTGGTAAACTACCCTCAAACTTCATCTGTCTCTTACTTCTCCCATCCTTCTTTCTCTGTGTCTTCCTCTCCCTCCATTCATCTTTCTCTCTTTCTGTTTTGCTCCCTCTCTCTCCCTCTCCGCCTGTATTACAGTACTTCGGGCAACACTTTATCATTCTAATATGAAAACATCTCTCTGTTCTTGTACACCGAGTAATTGATCCTCTTCTCTGGGGTTTTTATTTTCTTCAATTACATTCTGTCAAGAGTGCTGACAATAAGAGAGATGCACAGACAGGCAGGCCATTTCCCTCTGTAAGCCTTGTGTGTGTCTCTGCGGTGTTTACTGTTGAATCTCCATCAGGTTCAGATACTTTATTATTATACATCTACAGCATTACAAGTTAGCTGCACAACACGTTTTTGCATTTGTGATTGTTTTCGTGTCTGTTTCTTCATGTTTAAATGGTGCTTTTACGTGAGACCTAAAGTTCTGCAGTCGCATTTGTGTGTGTGTACTGTATGTGTGTGTAGATACTATTCACATCAGTAAATTATATGTCCTACACCTTTGTGTACATTATAATGCTCCGATTAAATTGTTATTGGACTTGAGAGAACACACACACACGCACACACACAAACACAGACGTCTTTCGTAATATGTGCGTGATACTGCTGAATAGGTAATTTGCCTGAAGCGGACACAGCGATTGAAATGTTCCCAAGGACAGATGTAATTGCATTTCATGTCCTGTAGTAGTGGACAAACACACACACACACACACACACACACACAGTGTGGCATAATAATGAGCATGTACTTTCTAAAGAGTGCATTCTATCTCCCAGACATCTTTTCAGGGTATCATTTGTATGTGTGTGTGTGTGTGTATGTGTGTGTGTGTGTGTACATAGTCTTGAATTGTGTGACAACACTTTTTCGCACAAAAAGGTCACTTTCACTTCAAATTAGGTAGAGGGAAAGTGAGGGGGAGATAACGAGAGAGGTCGGGTGGTTCTGTAGGAGATGGAGGTGTGGAGCAAGAGGAGGAGAGGGGAAGAGGAGCAGTGAGTGGGGTGGAGTGAGGTGGTGTGGGGGGAGTGAGAGGAGTAATTGTGGTGGGGTAAAAAGAGAAGAAAAGAGATGGACAGGCAGAGAGAAAATAGATGATGCAGGCAGAGCAACAGGAAGAAATTAAAATGTCCTGTCTCACAGAGTCTTTTCATTATTTCAGGATTCTAATCACCATCTTTTCCTGTTTACTTCTATTGAACCTCTCTCTCAAATTGTGATATAAAAGAATGAGTGAGATGGGCTGAAAGAGAGGAGGTGGGAGTAAGGTGGAAGAGGAGGACATGGATGGAGAACTGGAGAGGAAAAGAGAGAGAGAGAGAGTGTCAGGTACAGCAACATAAGCGAGTAAAAACTCTGGTAATAAAATACAGATTACACAGTGTCGTAGCCTGTCCTTCAGCTCTTGGCAGTGCCGCTCATACCATAATCTACATTGTCCTCTGTGTGTATGTGTGTGTGTGCGTGTGCACTTGTGTTGGATTGACCCTTAGAGGTCACACACCCTTAGGTAATGGCTCCATTAGGAAGACAAAGAGCTGCACTCCTGGCTCAAACGCTATCACTCTCTCTATTTCTATCTTTGTCTCTCCCCATCTTCTCCTTTTCTCCTCACCCCCATCTCCCACGTCCTTTTTTTTGGTCTTTCTGTCGCAACCTCTCTGCATCTGCCCCTCTCTCCCACTCTCTGACAGGCAGGCGTGTATGATATGAAGAGACAAATCAAGACGACAAGATTTGTAGCGTCAGTTGGCTCTTAAATTTATCATGTGCAATTTCATCAGGCTGACCTGTGCGCGCATGTGCGTATGCATGTGTGTGTGTGTTCGCACATGCATAAACAGGAGCAATCTTGCTGGCCTTGTGTTTGAGACAGTCATTAACCCTCTTACCCTCTTCTCGTTATCTCTCCGACCCCTCATCCCTTCTCTGACTCACAGTATGTGTGAGTTGATGTGTGTGCGTGCGTGTGTGTGTGTTCATTTGTGCCTGGCATTCATCTTAATAAATCAGCAGTCTGTCTCAATTTTAAAGAGATTGGTTTGGGATTTGAACCCACATCAAGTGGTGATTAGTCCAGGCCTTTAACCAGCTCCAGTGACGTCTCTTTGCACTGTGTTGTTCAAAGAGAGTGTCAGGACTCAGAAAGAGGTTGTGGGAAGATTAAAAAAAAAAAGTTCTCTATGTGGTTGAAGCATTGTCTTTGAAATACTTTGCCAATTGTGTTTTCCATTACTCTGTGGTTCAGGATAAAGACTCTTAATGACCAAGGGGCAGACATCAAAATGCCGTATTTGGATTGATTGATTAAACTGTTTCCACTACACATCTGCCAATTAGAGATTTCTCCTTTCAAATTGTACAATCCTACCTGACTTAGAGATTTTAGATAATGATAGTTGATGCAATAACCATCATTACTTAACATTTTAACCACAAACAATATAAACAATGTTTTGAATGAATATTTTTCATTTATTTACACTTGTCATGTGACAGGTGGACAATACTGCCATTAAAGACCGCAGTTGTAGTTGAGCAGGAACACGTGGTATTCAGATGTACAGATACAACAGCTGCAGTTATAATTTACATGTACAGCACAGATAGGTGTTTTCCATAGAATTTAACAAAAGCTGCGTTGTTTTATCTGAGATGTTGCTCACAGACGTAGGGAATTAGCATAAAGCCAAACTTTTCTCAAATCCTCGTTGTCACGCCTCTTGATGCTGTTTTGCACCTTTGCACTTCTGATGGTTGTGCCTCCTCCCGTAGCAGATTTCCATTTAAATTAACTGACACCCTGTTGCTATGTTTCTCTTTGTCGCTGCATATCTGATCTGAAAAAGCTGAGCAGTTTCATCTTTACTCAGAGAGAGCTCAGTTAAATGTATCTTTCTAAATTTCAGTAGTTTAGATAGCATGTAACAACAATATCCATTATCAGTACCTTTGTACAGGGCTTGCTTTCACACTGTTGCAGATATAATGTAGCTTAATAAGCCAACAGATCAGGAAAAACAGGCTTAATTTCAGAGCGTTAACTGGTCAGATTGTTTGCCTTGTGCCATGTGGCTTTCTTTTTTTGTCATTGAGGTTGGTCCATTTCTGCCGCACAATCAGCACAGACAGACTGAGATCGTGCTTTCAGGAAGGCACACTGTAACACAAGCACAATCTCCACCCAGCTGGTACAATCCCACCCTCAAACAAGGGAAACAATACCACTTCTAGGGTGATGAAGAGGGATGAATGGGACGGGGAAAGATGGAAGAAGAAACAGTGAGAGGGAGAGAAAAGTCAAACGTGTCATCTGTAAATTACAGCATTTAAACAGGGAAATTCACTAACACGATAAACAGCTACAAAGATAAAAAGACTAAAGATCCACATGAGGGTTTCTTTTCTGTATGTGTTTGCAGGCATGAATAAATAAGCTATAATAAGAGTTTTATAGCTCAGAAACACGATACAATCCTCCACTTTGATTAGAACTGGGTCACCCTCGCTCCACCACCATCATCTCTCCGTTTGAAAGGAGTTATGGTCCTGTCTTACAATTAGACAACTCTTTTGTTCTTTCCTCAAGGTACAAGAGAGAGAGGACGGAGGGATGACCGCACCTCTCTCTGTCTGTGCTCAGTATGAGAGGGCATACAGCAATTAGTCAGAGAAAGTGAGTAAGAAGCCGAAAGAAGCCGCAGTGCTGGCCTGCGAGTGCATTTGTGTGTGTACGTCAGCCTCCACATAACCCCGCATGCCAGCTTAGACTATTCTGCTGACTCGCCGTTCTAAATACAATTACTTGGAGGAGTGCGTGTGTGTGTGTCAATGAGCGTGTGAATGGGTGAATGAAAGAAAAAAACCTTCTTATGAATACTTGGGGACCCTAATCTCTCTCACTCTTTTCCACTGTGTGTATGTGTATGTGTGTGTGTGTGCATATATACTGTATGTGTGTGTGCGTGTGTGAGGATTTAGGTTGCTGCTTTCTCTGACTAAGCCTGTGTGAGGGTGTGTGTGACATCACGCAGCGTTTCCCCTGGTTACTGGGCGGCCGGTTTTGTCACTCAGGGAGAGAGAGGGACAGAGATGAATCCTGTTAAAGAAGTTGGAAAAAAAAATAAGAGTAACCAAAACAGGTACCAAGCACAAGGAGGTAGACATGAAAGAAGAGCGAGAAATCAGATAGGGGAAGGAATGATGTTCTGTTTTTGCTGGAGGAAGATTAAAGTAGCCTTCCGCATAGCAAGCAGCTACGTCTGTCAGCTACTGCCACAATACCAGAAGAAATAAGTGCATACATGTATTTTAACTTGCACCTCTGTATTTTTAATGCTGTGCTAGGACTGAATTTTGCTGAAAAAATGCCTACTGCAGCCTGAATCAGGGATTGGTGCCGCAGCAGAAAGCAGCATCACATCCCCATTAGCTTTGGAGGATGTACCTCGTTTACCCTACTGAGAATCTGGCGGCAGTCATAGTCACAGACAAGAAATAACAAATTGAAAGTAAAGTACAACTCGCAATTTTATGTAACATTTAATGTCACATTTGGACTTTATTTGATAGGTAATTGCCATCGTTCATGACAAGTTTCCTCCATTAACGTATTTATACGTGTATCAAAGTTCTTTGTACAGCACCTTACACAAAATGCACTAATGTATTTCAGCTGATTTTATACATGATGTTCAGTTTACTTGTCACGAGGAGTTCTACACAGTTTGTGAAAACGGTTGTAAAATCTCTTATGAGGCTCTGGAAGGAGCTTTCCAAAGTCTGAGAATACAAAGTTTGAAATGAGTAAAATAGGCACTAAAATCAGGATATCTCAACCTCTGCTAGTTTGACCACTCTCTGTTTAATCCGTCTCCCCCAACGTTATGGAATATCGAGGGAGTCACAGCAGGAGGGACTTTACCAAACCGCAACAGCAAAGCAAAACAGCTGATATCTGAATAGAGCTGCAGATATGGGTCTTGTTTCCGTGTATGAAAAATTAAATATTAAAAGAATACCAAGTGAAAGAAAGAAAATGAACGGAGCGCATGAAAGAGTGAGAATGCAAGCGATCTCCAGTTTATTGTATGGAACATGACGAAGAAGGTCCTGAGACATGTGGTTATTTAGTCAGCTAGCATAGCAGGTCAGTGCCAGCCTGTGGACTCACCTCAGGACACACACAGACACACACATGCTGTACGCAGGAGCAAAATGACTGACTGCACAAGTGTACCATAGTGTAGTTTTTCATCACACAGAAGAAAAAAACAGAGAGCCAATCACACACACACACATACGAGTACAGTACATCCGTTTGAGTAATCATGATGGCACATTGAATAGTATCTCTTGGAGGCTGTAAAACACACACATACACACAAATACAGACACACATGGGAAGGAAGCTAATGTAGGTTGTGTTACGTCATCACACACGGAGGCACACATTACTGCGTGGAGAATGGATGAGGTTTTCACCATCACACCCAATCAGACAGAAGAGGTGCAGTTGGCTTCGCCATCGCATACACACACACATGCACATGCATACATTACACATGATTTTCAACTGATTATTAGGTTGTTTTTCATCACCACAGTAGCAAATCAAATGGTTTGTTTCCTTGCGACAGGCACACACACACACACACACACACACATACAGAGTGTGTGTTTGTGTGTGTACACAGATGTGTAATTCATGCAAACAGCACAGCATGAAGTCAGAGCAGCAGCTCGCGCTGGTTGATACAAACGGGGGAGAGAAAAGATGAGCAGAGGTTCAGGAAAACCAAGAAGATGCACAGAGGATACAAGGGAGGGAGATAAAGAGATCTTGTGGGAGACTGACAGAGAATGCTGAAGTGTGCGTTACACTTTATGTGGAAATATGCATGGTTCATCACACATGGTTTTTCATAACTCTTCTTCTTCTTTCCCTGGAGCCAGGTACTCAGTTCACACCATTTCTCTCTTTCTCTTTAATGCATTTGTCTTTTTTTCTCTTCTTTCTTCCCTCACTCAGGCAGTGATTGTGAAACTCAGACAGTTTTGGTGCCATTTTGGAGGTGGTTTCTATTTTTAGGGCTGTATTTAGGCTCATTGTGCTGAGATGAAAAGTGAGCTAAATGCACTGAATAGGATGACTCGCACAACTCCAATCTGTGTCGTGCAAAACGCAGCGATCACAGGAAGGAGTGGAGATGTCCTTTTTAGGTGCTGGACCGCTGCGTTTTCGGGCCAACAAACAAGCACTCTGTCAGAAAACCTCAGGGGAGTGGAGGTGACAGATGACATTTTCAAACATGTTATCTTCCAAAGCTCCCCTTTCACATTCAGTTCAGAGGTCACAGCTTTAACATCTGCCAGACAGTTTTGCAGGAGTTCACAAGCCTTTTCAAGAGCTGTCGAGGTGAGTCCAAGGGTTATCACAGTTATCACATTAAAAAAGACAAGGAAAAAAACTCCTTTCCAAGACAAATTTAAAGTAAATTAACCAGTCAAATAACAACGGTTTAGTAAGTGTGTGTAAATAACTGAAGTATATTGTTTGAAACCCTGTTATGTCAGGAATGCATGCTGTGGAGCTCTCCATGGTCCTGATCCTGTTGGTGTCAGCAGGCAGGATGGACAAGATGGAGTACAATCACGAGGTCACAGTCACCAGGTCTAGTCTCCAGGCTCTGTGTGCACCAGGATTCTTATGTGACTACTGCTATAATTTTTGCGATGTTTGCTTTGTTTAATGCTTTGGATAATGTCTAAAAGGCCAATTATTACTTCACTGATTTTACACATCAAGATCAGTTTGCTTGCCATGGCGAGTTCTTCTCAGCCTGTGGAAACAGTTGTATAATGTCTGGAGGGACATTTTCAATTTTCAGAAGTTTCAAAAAATAAGCCTGGTGAGGATTATCTCAGCTTGGGCTTGGAAACGACACATTTATAACAGAAAACCTGCATTACAAACTGGGACCATGGAGTTTGAGAGGCATAGGCATTTACCAGACAGAGGCAGTCTAACAAAATGTCATATTGAGTTGCATTATGGGAGGTGTAGGATTCAGCATTTTTGGAGCTTCACCCATGCTAGGAAAGAAAAGTCAAGATAACTCGACCTGTACAGCATCAATTTGCCATTTCTCTTGAAAAATCTGTCTCTTGTGAGTCCCATGACATTTTACTGCAATACTAAAAAGCTGGAATACTCCTTTAAATGATTTCTAGGCCTGTGTTGTCAGTACTTATTGGCATTATTAGCATATTGGCTAACAACAGCAGCTCCTCTTCAAAATTATCTGTTATTCAAATGTTGCAAATTTAGAGGAATGATCATATATTTTTTTAAGCACATGTTAATCTGAAGCTGGTAGGAAAAAGGATGGATTTGTGCATTTTGTGTGTGTGTGTGTGTGTGTGTGTGTGTGTGTAGGTGTGTGTATGCATTATGTCCCCTTGTGCCCAAGGCTAATTGCCTTAAAGATGCTATCACAGCTGCCATACCTCTATTGAGCCCTTCTAACCTGACAATCGATGTATGTAAAAAGTGGCCTGGCAGAGAGGACACACACACACACACACACACATGCACTCACATGTACAATACACACGCCTGGATAACTCACCATTTCCAACATCCAGCCCCCCACATTTACAGTCAGCCCTTGCTTCACTGCCCTCCACTACACACATTAGCACGCACACACACAAACACGCTGCAGGTTCATTTAGATCGACGTAGAGATGATGGCTGCTTAATTTATTCACCAGAGCGTCCCTGCTAGAGGTCCAGGTGTCATCCTATCTATTGGCATGTGGTGGATTTAAAGTGTATTGGAGTCAGCACTCCTCCCCTCCTGGTCTCCTGCATTAACACACATAATGCTAAATCAACAGCTCTCTGAAAGCCTGCTAAGTCCTCTAACCCCATAGAGACAGAGAGGGAGAGGAAGAAAGAGAGAAAGTGAAAGAAACTGGCATGGGCTATGTACACACACACACACACACACACATACACACACACACACACACACACACACACACACACACACACAGAGGACTTGAACATTTTGAAGTGTGAGATATTAAGGAAGGGCACAGTGGAGGATAAAATGCTTTGTGTTTGGACAAGTGTTAGTTGGGGACCTGAGAGAGAGGGGGAGGGAAAGTGCTCCCTCTCCTCGCTAATCCTTCTTTTTTTCCTCTTCTTCTTCGCATCTTTCTCTTCCTTTTCATCCCTCTTTAAAATTAGAGCAGGGGAGGCAGGGCCTCAACGGCATGTCACAGCGCAGGAGCCTAATGGCTAATCATCACAGGCTGGAACAATGATGGCCAAAGACTGTCTTGGGACCCGACTCAGCTCTCGGCTCTAAAGGCCATGAAGCCATGGGGATCTTTTCAGGCAATGAGGACAGGCAGTTCTGGTTAAGAAACATGGACAATAACATCTATTAAGTAAATATCCATAATTTAGGCTTGCTTTGCCCCAGCAGTTAAACCTTTATAGCCTAAACTTTTAGCTTTTCATTTATGTAAACCAGTCTGGGTGAGTATGTAGTATGGACCTATAATACTAGGTTATCTACATTTCTTCTTTTGTGGTTGCATTACAATTCATGCAAGGAGAAGAGAGCCAGATGCTCATGTTGTATTGCCACTTCTATGGCTGTAAAGACGTTTATATATTTATATAGTCTTCTTTTGGTAGTGACGATTGATTACAGCCCATTGAGACAAATTTGTGACTTTTGATATTGGGCTTTATAAATAAAATTGACTTGATTTCTGAAGAAGAAATAGGTTTTGCAACTGCAACCCTGGAGCTGGCAGGCATTTGTTGTGTTATGAAAGGACACCATGTTGCCCTAAAATTCAACCTTCAGCTGGAATTTGGGTTTACCCTAATGGAAAAGGATAAAATAGATAAGCGTTTGTGTTTGCCTGTGGTTAGCATTGTGCTAGCTCAGTGCTGCTTGCTTTACTAGCGCTGTGTTGCATGCTATGCTAATTTAGCTTTAGCTTGTTCCTTTACGTGGGAGACTGGAAGGTCAGCAGTAGCCATAGGCAAGTGTTAAAAGGCGCTGTTTGAATGCTGTGAAATGTCGGTGCCGTCTGTCCTTGAGTGTTTGTTTTTGTGTGCTTTTAAACGTCTGGTTGTGTGGTCTGTGTTTATTGTTTGGGCCTGTGCATGCATGTGTGTGTGATGGCAGTGCTGCTGTTGGTGCTAATGGATTCACTGAGAGAAACACTGCTGGCCATGATGTCAGCAGGGGTGTGAAGCCAACAGTAGGACGACGTGTGTGTGTGTGTGTGTGTGTGTTAGGGTGTGAATTCTGTGGAGTCTAGGGAATAACAATGTGAACGTTTTCATCAATTTAGACCAGCAGGAGTGAGAAAGAGACATGGGAACGATTAAAAGGAGAGGAGAAGGGATTGGGGGGTACACCGATAGCCACAAACTAAAAAGAGAAGGTGGAGAGCAGAAAGAAATGGATAGCTGGTAAGAGAATGGAGGACATAGACTTCTTTGTCAGAGTGAGAGAGACAGCGATGCAAGGTGATTAAATGTAAAAAAAAAGTGTCAGAATGAAATGAGAAACAGGTTAACAATATAAGGAGAGGAGGGAGGCACATGGATGGAAAAGCAACGGTGAGAACGAGGGATATGGAGATATACAGGGATGTTACTGTTGCTCGCTAAGCCCATAAAGACAGCGGGGATGGAGGAAGGAAGGCAGAGAACAATTAGTACGGATTGAAGACTGAGATAAAGGGACCAGTACGATGAAGGTTGAGAATGATGATCAACTGATACGCAGGGGGACTGATTATCTGTTGCTTAACCTGTTCAACAGCAACCATAGGTGAAGGGGAGACGGGATGTCAGCTCACAATGAGAGGACGAAGTCAAGCAGGGAAAGGTGCATTAGGGGCTTAGATTAGATAACATGAGATAGGAGGTTTATTCATTTCTAAATTAAAATCTAGAGGGCAACCTGGCTTGTCAAAAATAGCCTTTAAAGACTATAGTTGGCGAAGTTCTGAGCTTAATATATATTAATCTGTGCATTTAGCAGACATTTTATTTGCAGTTGTCTAGTTAGAGGCACTTCAGATATTACTTTCTGATTTTGTCAGACTGTCTAATATTGATTAATAATGAACAATAGGTCAGGTATCTGCTTTTAGCCTAATAACAAAATGTAATGTATGTAATGAATGGGTTGGATTGGTAAAATAGAATCCAGTCCAAAGGCCATTAGTAGAAGCATTGTGAAATCCTACAATAAAAAAGAAATTATTGAATGACATTTTTCTGTTGTATCAATAGTAGAAAACTTGAATGTGACACAGTCAGTATACTTTGCAGATAATTTATGCAATTCCCTTTTTTGCCCTGCTCGCTGTTATCATGCATATACAGACATGTGAGGGAACCTCTCAGGCAGCACACACACGCACATACAGTGTAAAGCAGGATAGTGAGAGAAACTGAGCCAGAGAGCCGCTGGAATACAGACAGAAACAGAAAGACATAAAAAAGGAGAGCTAGTGAAGAAAAAGACAGAGCTGTAGGAGAGATATTGTTGCTGTGAGCCTGGAAAAATCTCAGCGGATGATTTAGCGGTCTTTCCAACACCAAGACATGTGTTTATGCAACTATAACCAAGAGACTATTGTCTTTTCTGTGTGTGCTTCTTTGCAGTGCGTGTCAGTGTTTACATGCATTTGCCATTTTGGTGTGTATGTGTATGTATATATGTGTGACACATAATTAAATGCTCCGTTGAAAACTGCATTAATATTTCATTAGTTCTCCTTTGATATCACACTGAATAAATAATATCAGTGAGATATACTGTACCCTGTGCATATGGAAGAAAAAAAAACATTATCAGACTTGCAGCTTATGACACATGCCCATCTGGCGATATATATGTACATACTGTATTACAGTACAACACTGCCATAATTCACTGTAAGCTATTTATTTAACAATGTTGCCACAGTAAGAGCTTTTACAATCGAAACTTTCGTTTTCTCTTGTTCACACAGAGTGACCAAACAAACTAGAATTGAGATGTTCTTATGATTTGCTTTTTCTCACTAAATTTGCATGCCTACGCTATTTCTTGTTATTGGGTTATGAGAGCATTTGGCTGTCATGCTGAGCTGACTAAGTACAGAGTATAGCTCTGTCGTGAAAGCCATGAATCACTGACTGCGGTTACATGCGCCAGTCTTTTCCCTCCAAATGTAATCAGTGTAAACGACAATCCCCATGAAGATATTTACATGAGTGCTGAATAAAATGATGGGATACAGTGTCCTGTGTAAATACTCCAGAGTAAGCAATCTGAGCGGCTGCAACAAGTGCAGTACACTGAATCTGACTTTCCATAACATATAGGCAAAGTAGTAAAATAAGGGCCTGCATCGTGAGCTACATTTTCTGCTGTGCTTTTACTGAAGGAACAGTTTTATGTGAATACACCACAACCAAAGTCACTGAATAGAAAGTGAGCCATGGGAATGAGCCATATGGTCTCCAACATGCACGCGTCCTGTGGGCCTGGACCGGCAGTTCAAATTTCAAGATGAAAATGATATCAAAAAATTGGATCAAAATATGAAAGTAAATTTGTAGTGATTTATCGAGCAAAGGTCAAACCTCTCCCCCCCACCACCCCTTCTCTTCTTCCTCCTCTGTCTCCCCTCTCCATTCATCACGTTTACAGCGTTGACATGTCCGCCCTCACCGCTATCAATTAAATATACTGTCAACCACCAGATCCCCTCTTTCTGTTATCTTTTTTTCCTGTTGCTCTCTATTTCTCTCGTCCTCTCCTTTTCCTTTTGATGTATCTTTGCAACACAGTTAGCCCAAATTTAGGTGTTTAGCTCAAATTTTAGCTTCATTGAACTGCAGTGTGTTTTACAATGACATAATGAGTCCGAATATATTCAATACATAGCAGACCTCTCTGCTGCCCACTCCGTGAGACTCTATCCTCGATCCCGATGAGATAAATACAATCAATCGTCATTGTGTAGTGCAAAATGGGACCAACGTGAGCTGAAGTGAACTAACATACAACCTGCAACCTGGATTTTCCAATCATTTCTTGCATAGAATGGAAATCGTAGTGATAACACAGCCACACAGGAGCGACTGTGCATGCTGTGCCACACCACATCGTGCTGTTGATCTGTTTAGTGCAAGGCTGCGCTGGCCTTTCTTAACATGTGCTGTGCTTTGCTCCGCTGCTCCGGTGTGATGTGTGCAGTGTGTGGCTGCAAGTCTATAATTCATAGACATATGCACTCTTCCCTTTGAAATCTATCCATAATTGATTCTGCCAGTCCCACTGTAGGGATGGTTAGGGGGCTATCTGTCTCTGTGACTCACTACTGAGCGTGTGTGCGAGTGTGTGCTTGTGAGCATCTGGGTGTGTATGCTCATGTGAAAAAGAGACTTGAAAGAGGTTGGAGAAAGACTCATAATGTGAGAAAGGAGCATGGCGCAGTGCAGTGTAAAGTGCAGTCTCTCTCTCCCTCTCTCTTTTTCAAATACCTCCCTCATGGGTTTCTGAGGGAAACAAAGGAGCTTTACTCACCTCTCTCCCTCGCTCACTTGCTCCCCTCCCTCCCACCTTCCCTCCTCCTTTATTTCTCTGGCTGCATTTCTGTCATTTTCTATTCTTCTACTCTCCCTCCCTGCCTCCCTCTTTTCTCCCTGCCCCCTGGCTGTTTTGCTCTATAGCTAAAATGGGTCCTCAGTCAGTGGCTTTGGAACCATTAAACTGCTCTGAATGGCCTCGCCAATATGCTCATTTGATTTATGATTTTTTTTATTTTTTTCACACAGTGTACTAGGCAATGAACAAAGCAGTGCTACTGTAATGATGTGGTGCATTTGGTGACTACCACTACCGTAGGCCTGTGTCACTAATGCCACCCAGGCTATGATGCAACTTGTGGTAACTCACTGGGGGTTGGTCATGCGATGAGTGTAGTGTGGTAATGCTGGTGAGTAATTTTAGTTTGGGGAATATGATTTTCAGACTTTGGGTCACTGACCTGTTTGTTGGTGGATTCCCACACAAGCCTCAGCGTATTTTGGGAAGGAAACATTGAGATAGAGTTAAAGTAGATTTAGCAGTAGTTTTAGTACATTTATTTGACGGCTATAGTTACTTTGCAGATTCAGATTTTACATGCAACATGATACAATATGATGCATTTTAATAGATAAAAGGTGCAAAAGTAATAATGATCCAATAGCATATTATTCATTCTGAAAAGAGCTGTTCTGCATTATGAGTACTTTTAATTCTGACACATAATTTTGAATGCAGGACTTTCTCTGATTCTGTGGATATTTGGCCTGCGGTGTAGAAGAGCTGACATCATGTTGACATACTTTATTTATATTAACTTACAGTAGAGTAAATTAACGTACAACATAGCTATTAGCGTGAGTCCCTCCGGATCAAAGAGCAGTGGCTACTTTCTACACTTATAATCTGCCACCGATGAAGGTAATGACCATTTTAAGTCACTCTGTAAGAGATGGGTCTAATAAAATCGTGGGAACAATCTGTTGCAGTGTGTTTGACATCACTTTGAGGCATATCAGATACGATACGTTATGAATCGAAGCGCTACGATGTAAAAAATACATAAATAAATGAATACATTTTATTCAAAAATGGCCCTACCAAATGTTGCGCCAGCCAGTGTATTCTGTGTCATTTCAGGTCATATTCTGAGTGGTTGGTTTCTAGACATGGGTCGTAGCAGCAGTCACAACTGTCAGAATGTTTTTTGTTTTTCAGAGTGCATATTTTCCTATAAGTAATTAATGTTGTTTTGCTACAAGGAGGATAACATTAGGAAAGGTGAAAAAAGCTATGCTCACATCAGGGCATAGAGCAGACAATAACACTGACATTACAGTAGGTTAAGTAACAATGAGTTATGTTTTGGTGAAGTTAGCGTAAGCCGAGGTAATTCTAGAGGTAATGCTGAGGTGAGTTTGGGCGTGATGATGTATGGTTGAGAGAGACTGGGCTGTTGGCCCAGGGAGCTAACGACTCCATCTGCTCCGCTCACACACACCATTAAAACCACAGCTGGAGACACACCTCTGCCTGTCTGTTGGTCTGTGTCGCTCTTGCTGTCCTCTTTCCATTGCAAAGTAAAAGTGCTTTATTGGCATGAAGCACAAAAGTACCTATCGCCACACAACAAACAAGCAATAATAAAGAAAAAAATGTTCAATAATGATATCTAATTGATAACCAAATTACAGAGTACCTGTTATGCATCTCTTGGTTTTAATTGTTAATGTCCCTTCTGTCTGCTGTTGGAACAGCTTGATACATATTTTCAGCTTCATTTGTCTCTCACTATCTCTCCCCCACCGTCTCTGTGCCCATTTTCTCATTCACTTGCTTTATCAGTCCTGTTCTCCTCCTCTTTGTCAGTATGTTTATGTCTCTGTTTAGCTTCTATTTTTTCTACTTTTCTTTTTATATCTCCCCCCTCTCTCTCTGCCCTAATTTCTCAGTTTTCCTCTCTGCACTTCCATCTGCACACACAAACACACACAGCCATTGCAGAATTTCCATATTGCCCTACCTGCTTGCAGAGCTGCTGCTGCTGCTGCTGCTGCAGTGTTTCTGCACCCATTTTTTTTGTTTGTTTTTTTGTTGTTTGAAAGATTATCATATTCTTGGTATGTGTCACTTTACATTTTATCTAACAAGATTTCTATTCAGCTCTTTCCACAATATTTCAGAAAGATGTGCTGCATTTTTCTACGTCGGTGTTGCTGATCTTTTGTGGACGCCGACCATGAGGGCTTGAAAGTTCATGACATTTTTAGAGGTTTCCTGTAGAAATTAAGGAAATATATACCAAATTTCCTCACATATCAAATGCATTTTACATCTTGTCTTGTGCATTTATTGCATTGCAGCTGTTCCTAACAAATATTTTTGCAAGTAAGCGAACTACTGAGCAGCACAAAAATTAAATTCAAGATGAAAATGAACTTAACAAATGCAACAAATATTGAATATGAGGAATATTGGGGTTATAGAAACACAGTTTTTGTTATGGAAGACCTTCCTTCCATACCTGCCCAAATGGTACAGGGGGCAGCCTCCAAAGTTGGCTGTCCCCTGTACCATTTACCTGCGGCTTCTTCCCATCTGGCTCTACCTGTTTCTCATTTTTCATACCTCTACCTTTTTGTTCAAACCTCTTCCCCTCCCCCATCATTTCTTCCTCCGGCCTGTTGGTACCCCCATCTCCCCTGTATCTCTCTCCACACACACACACATACGCACAGCTCTTGGCAGACAGAGGCCCTGCAGTATTTCTGCTGACTCTGCCATTATTGCAATATCTCTACTGTTGAATAATTCACTGCAGACGTTGCTATCTGAACACACACACTCATACACAGTACATTTCCATTCATTGGCACATGCATTACACATGCCCACACACAGTCTCTCTGTCTGACACCGACACACGCACGCACGAACAGACAGGCATGCACACGCCCACACACCAAGGCGAAGACACATGTGCTTCATCACGAGTACGCACACACACACACGGATGGAGCTGCGCTGCTTTCCATTTCCCTTCGCAAAATGGGACAATGGGGAGATTTCATTACCCTGTGTAAAACGCATGACAGTTTAACAGTCTCTCAGTACATCAATCCTTCCATCCCCTCTCTCTCTCTCTCCCCCTGCCACCTCCTGAATCCCTCGTTTATCTTTATTGTAAGTTAATTACCCCATGGAGTCGCTCAGTGCATGGAGCTCTGTGTGTTTGTTGTGGGCTTCTGTGTGTTTGTGTGTGTAAACTCTGTCTGAGACACAATTTGTAGCTTATTTCAGTTCCATGCATATCCTGATTGTTTTGATTGTTATACTGACTAGAGAATAATATTTAAAGCCACTATGGGTAGAATTTTAAATTGTCTTACTGTACATTTCCTGCAGAAACTAACCATCAGAATAATTTAGAACATAATAATTCTACACATGGTGGCTAAATTGTTTGACATTTTTGGAAATATGAAAAGACTGATACCACTCTCATATCTGTAAGGTAAAACTGAACATACAGCCAGCACCTAATTAGCTTAGCTTAGCATTAAGACTGGAAACACGGGGAATCAGCTACCCTGGCTCTGTCCAAAGGTCACAAAATCCTATACCAGCACCTCTAAAACTCACTAATTAACCGTACAATTTAAAAAAAAAAATTGGCTACTTTTGGTTTTACTGGGGATACTATGTCAAAGTATTTCTTGGACAGGTGAAGTGACCTCCTGGAGTCTTGTCATCAACCTGAGGTTGCCAGGCAACCAGAGGAGACTCAAGGAAGTCCCTAACAGCCAAGTGCTAATTAATGAATAGTTAACACGTATAGTAGTCTGTGAAAAACACAGGAGAATAAATTGTAGAGATTATTGGAGATTAGACTGCTACTACGTTAGGGAGCCAATATCTAATCATTGAATATCTAATGATTGCAGATTACAGGTTTTACAGAATCTGCATAATAACTACTTTCTTAATGAATCCTTCCTGTTTAACTCTGAATCAGCTGTTAAATGGCAAGAACTAATCATTGCTTCCATATTACAAACATATTAGTCACTGTTTTCAAATGCCAGGAAAGTGGTTATAATAATAATAAAGTAGATCATCAAACTTACAAACAGTTGATAATGAATCAGAACATTGATTCACCCCAGTAACATCCATATGTCATATTATTAACTAACCATATACAGTACCGGCACCATAGACACTGTTTTATCCATCTGACCACCTTTCATTTTACCTATCAGTAGCTGCCTGTCACTCTTTTTCTCTTCCTTGCTCTCTCTGTCAGTCCTGAGTGTCGCTCTCTCCCTCACACCCTCCCGCTGTAAGTGTTGTTAAGGCCTCTGCAAGACTCTGAATGTGTTCCAAATGAAATTGCCGAAGCAGCAGCGTAAGATATCTATCAAGGCTCACCGGCATCGCAGGAGTAAAGAGAGCTTCTTATTAAATCACATTAGCTCCATCGATTTCTGCGTTGGCTCGCTCGACTTTTTGTCTCTTTCACCAAATGAGCTTTTAACTCCTGGCTGGCCGCAGCATTACTTAATGTATTACTGTAGGCGAACAGTAATGGTACTGTACTGTAAAGCAAGAAGAGGATGGCAGGAAAAGCTTACCACAGGCTGTGTACTTCATTTTTTGTGCTTCTGAATTGATTTGTTTTATAAAAAGATTTGATTTTCTTCATTTACTCTGTGAATCTGTAGGTACTGTGTGTTTGTGTGTGTAACAGCAGGGATGGGATTTTTATTGTTATACTGGAATTAAAGTTTGAGTCTTTGATTAAGTTTAGGGATTTTCATGACTCTGTAAGAGGACCCATCAAATACCAGCCTGTTTATAGCCACAGCCTCTTAATAGCAACACACACACTCAGACACACACAGAGGCTGCCTCTAGGGGTCAGAGCTTTACTCACTGTGTGATGGTTGAGTGGATTATAGATGGTGTAATGTTGATATTTGGGTGAAATGAGGTTTTGAGGATTCAGTACAATTTATGTGCTGAGTAGGGTGGTTACACAGTGGCTGTCTATCCATTTTTGTGTCTTACCTCGTATCATCTCCCCGTGTGAGTCAGTTACTCTGTAAACATGCATATACTAGTGCATTTGTCCGCACATGTGGTTCCGTGTATTTGCATGTACCCATCCAGTGATGATTTTGCTGTTGGGAGATTACAGCAGGTCAGGCGGGACAAGCTGAGTAAGATTAGTGAATGACAGATGTTCAAGTCTTGTTGTATTGTCAGGCACATCACTGAGCAACCTGCCCGCGCTATTCCCAATGACGTGGAAATCGATGGGAGTGTAATCGATAGGTGTTCTTTATAGACAAACCAGCAAGGCTGGCAGTCCCGAGCTGACCCTGTGAACCAATACGAGTGAGGCGAAGCAACGCTGTTATTACATGGAGGGAATATGTTACTTAAGAAATGAGATAAGAAGGCTTTTTCAGCTCTGTCTTTACACAAACATCACAAAAGGGGAAAATAAAAGCACAGGATGTCTTCGTTCAAGAGTCCAGCTCAGAGAGCACATTGTTCTATAGGCACACATCAGCTTTAGGATAAAACATGCTCTAATGTATTTCAAAAATAGATTTAATTAGCCATCAGAAATATGCTTGTTTGTCCGGTCCAGCTCTGGGCCCATACTTCTCCGTCAATGGTGTTTGATTTATTCAAACGTCATCCTGAACAGAAAACAAAAGAAATCAGATAATTAATGGTAAGTAGCATGTTCTTCCATTGTTCATCTGTGTCAGTGTATTGAGCTTCTGACAGTCTCTGAGCTTTTCTCAACCTTGGTTTAATCAGCCAGAAGTGACTGCTATCTTGTGAGGTGAATAATACAGTACATAAAAGTTGGAAAGGACCTGTACTTCATTGTGTCTTTATAATTAGTATGTGGTTTTTCCTCATAATTATAGCTTTTCTAAATTCAGTTTTTTACTTGAAATAACATTTTAAGAGGTCCTGTTTGTGTGAGCAACTTAAAAGGTACACAGTGGAGGAAAGAATGGAGGAAGAAACAATTACATTTTATTCAAACATAAGAAATAACGATAATACTGTATTAACTAACATTTCCTGCAACAAGAAGATTTTCGGTTTCAACAGGACATAGATAGATACCGAAAAAATGATAAATCAAGATAATATCAAATTCCCCTTACAGAGGAAAGAAACAAAGCTCAGACTGAAAGTGGAAAGCAACGTATGAGGAATTTCACTCAGTACGCTGCACATGTGCATGTCGGTGCGTTCATGCCATAAATTGTCATGTTAAGTCTTGTCTGAAAATCATTCGCTTTGATCTAAGTGTTGAGAGTGTGAGTGCGGGCATGTGTGTTTGAGCATTTGCACGGGAAGGCATGACGTTCACATGCCAGTGAATGCGTAAGTAGGTTGACGCTCATGTGCACATGCATGAGTAGGTTCAGCCCATGTCTTGACAGTGTTGTGTGTCCATGTGTGTGTGTAGATGAGAGGTATGTGTTCGCATGTACTGGGATATGTGTGTAACGACTGTCTACTCTGTGATTATGTTTTTATACTCACACAGAGCATATGCATTTAATGCCCTTAATCAAACTTATCAAACAGTAGGTACATGTCCCAGTTTGTACTTCATAGCTCCTTATGTAGCTCCTCTCTTGCACTGACATCCCCTCCCCCTTTCCTGCTGCTCCTCCTTCCAGCTACCTGCCATCATCTTCCCACCATCATTTTTCATCTTCTCTCCACTCAACCACTTTCTCGCTCCCTTTTCTCCTCCATCGTACCTTCTCCATCAAGCTGTCTCCCCCAACATTTGTGACCCCCTTTCCTCATCTGGTCCCCTATCCTCCCATCCCTCCCCTCGTCCTCTCCTCACCTTATTTTACCTGACCCGCCATCTGCCTTTCCCTCTTGGGGGCTGGATGATGGGGAAGAGGGAAGAGTTGGGGGATGATAGCAGGAAAAAACAAAGTGAGAGGTAACTGAGGAGGGGGCAGTTGGGATGGGTGAGAATCACTAAGGAGGAGGAAAATGTAGGTCTCGGCGTGTGTCTTCATTAATTATGCTCTTGTTATACAACATGCCAGGGGAGTGAACCAGAATCATTTTGCTGATGGTTTGGTCTTTGTAGGTTTTCCTTTTCTTGAACCCCACAAAATGGTCTGCTCTGAATCACGCCAATATCCAGACATTCATTCATATTGTTTGTGTTGAAATACACAGAAATAATGTATCAAGTGTCTGGCAGAATGGGGTCAAATTGCAAGACATGCCTTTGTTGAGCTGTGCTAGCGTAAGAATGGGATTTAAAGCTAAAATGCAGCAAAATTCAGATTTCTAGTTAGACTATATGGACTCCAAACTTCTTTAAGAATTTCATATGATTTGGCATCCACTATGGCAAACGTTATCTGTTTGGCACTCATGTATGAGCAGACATAAAATGAAAATGAAAAACGCTGTACTGTCCTTCAAAAAAAGAAAGGAAATTCAGAATGAAAGAAAAAAAAAAAGAAATAAAAAAAAATAATGTGTGTGAAATGTGAGTGAAAATGAGCCACATATCATGCAATAATATNNTTTTATTCATCTCTCAATTGTAAAAACAACAGAAGAAACATGTCAAGTTCTTGAATCAAACTGGCTTTGACTACTAGAAATACTGTGGGTGGTGTCACAGTCATTGAACATGCTCACCTGTCATCGAGTTGACACTGCTTACTTAGTTTCCGAGTCGAGTGATCAAGCTCATGCAACATTTCACATCATCTCCTCTCAGAAAGTAGGGTGAGAGTCTCACATTGTGCACTAATTCTGCAACAGCTTCTCTTGACAAATGTCACACAGTCCAACAAAAAAATGTGTGCAGATAGTCATACAATATCAAAGTTTCTACTACTGTAGATTACTCCTTATACATTGTGACACTTAAAGTGAAAGGATGTATTTTTCTCTTTTCTTAACTTCCTTAGGTGAGTGGTGCTATACTACAACCAACATTCAGTAAAAACCTCACAGTTAGACCACGCAGACAAACACATATACATAAACTAACACAAGCTTTGAGATGACATGTTGTGGTTTTGTATGTATGTAAAGGCCAAAATATACCCTACATAAGTGTGAAAAGTCGATTTCACACATTCTCACCTGACATTCCCGACATGGTGCAGGCATACACTGTGGTTTCAAGTGTCACAGCAACAGGATGAAGCTGTCTTCTTTGATTTGGGCTCATGTTCGGTCATTCGCAGCTCTCACGGCAGTCAGTTTGACAAGTGTGTCTACTGTATTGCCCCTTTGAAGACTCAGGTGCTTCACCAGAAGACTGTGTAATGTGTATGCTATGTAATGCATTTGCATACATGCATAGATAGTCCCAGGCTTAATGCTTTCCATATCTCTACTGCACTTTCAGGTGTCAAGTAATTATGTTAATTATGTGCATGCATATAGTTGTGTTTGCGTGTGTGTGTGAAACAGAGTGAGAATGTGTGTGTGTGTGTGTGTGTGTGTGTGTGTNCCACACACACACACACACACACACACACACACACACACACACTGTATGTACCTTTAATACTGCAGGATAAAGTAGATTTAGACTCTCTCAGCCTTCTCCTTTATACAGCCCTCTCTGGGCACTCCTCTTCCCTTTTTTGTAGATGGAAGAGCAACTAGAATGAAGCCTCTACATCTCCTCCAAGCTTATCATTACTGAAAGAACCCTCTTTCCACGGGTGGCAGTGGCACCAAAGTGGGAAAAATGGCCTTGTTCTGGGAAGGTCGCCAGCTGGACACCATGGATTGACTGGGAAAATCTGCACAGGGAACGCTAACGTCTGTCACTGTCCCATTACCTCTGCAATGACTGTCGAGTTTCTGCTGAGAGACTGGTTGGGCAGCTGCCCTGTGTGAATGTGCGAAACTGTACGTGAAGCGTGCCATTTGTGGAAAAAAACAAATCATGCATGCTCACCAAAACCCTTCCCTGAAATTTAGTAATGAGGTTTTGGACAAATTGCTGGTCGCGCTGCCAGATAGAAACCGAGAAAGAGAGTGAGAGGATTCCAGCCTCGTACATGGACAAATGCCCGAGCTCTTGTAAGTCATGAAGGCTCCTCAGTGACCAGGGCCAGAACAGAGAGCGCTAAATATTGCTAATGCTGTCCTTACAAGCTTCTTTTTTCTAGGTCATAGTCATGGATTCATTTCTTTGTCCAACAACCACTCTGAACATAAACATGACTCGATCAGCGGTGTTTCCCAATATGTCCTGATGTAAAGGAATTAATCTATTTTTAGGGGATGCTTTTTGACCCTTGATTTGGGAATTTTGGTCCTTTCCATAAGCAATTATATTGAACTACGATTGAACACATTACCATGTATCAGCACATAAGCGCTCAATTTACACTGTTGAGATATGTGTTATTCTTAAACAGACTAACAGTGAGAGCCTTCTGCTTCAGACTGCACACTCGTTGTTTTCTGATCAAAGGTTGCTCCATTTTCCTCACCCTGATTACGATTGTAAGAATCCCCCCATCTGATGTGGTTCAAACCCTGTTTATGTGATAAAGAACACATAAATAGGATGAACTGGAACAGGTTCCCCTACATTTTGCACCTCATTTGTAATTTTCCTGACATTTTTCGAACCGTCGTGCATTTTTGCTCTTAAATTGAATCATTTCTTATCCTTATTTCTATAATAACTGACGATTCACATTCACATTACCCAGTGCAGTTCTGGATTGTTTGGTCGAAGTATCAATACTCTATTGATCCTGAAATGAGTCTTCCCTCCACAGAGAGGTCAGAGGTCATAGGTGCAGTTGCAGCGCTGCAGTTGGGAGAGACTCACTGCAGGACACTTCAGCAGGACAGATTGCCTTCGCACGCACTCATACACTGGCCTGTCTGCTTTAATATTAGTATTAAATCTACTGACAGGAGAGGATAGCACTACAGCTCAATGTGTGTGTGATTGCACATATACTTATATCAGTGTGTTCACATGTCTGTAGGATGACAAGTGGTTCATGGTAAAAGCAGGTTTTGTATTGATGGATATAATGTGCTGAGCGGTTTAAAAATTCATATCAAACTTATACTGTATTAACAAGTTATGACAGTACAAGTGTCTATGATGAGGGGTGTAGTTGCACCTGCTGACCACTAGAGGCTCTCTATTACTCACATATACAGTACTGTACAGTCCACTCCACTGTGGCACATGCAGCACACTGCTGCACAGAGTTTAAGAGCGGTTTATCATATTTAAACTTCACGCCTGTCAGCTGCACCCTGCTTTCATCTTGACACGTCTGGATGTAGTATGCCTTAGATCATAAAAGCAGAATCATAAAAGCAAGCAACTACAAATGTAGTTCATACTCAACATGTATGCGGATGAAATATGATATGCTATTTCATATGGTATCTGAATGCTGCTCAGAAACAGATGGGTATGCTACTAACAAAAAGCTGATCTTAGTAGCTGAGGAAAAGAGATTTGGTAATGACTGAGCAGGGCAGGCAAATATCCAAGGTATGTATTTTTTTTTTTTTAGATTAAAACACCTTTTCAAATCTAATCTTTCACACCTCACAAATCTGAACTCTTATCCTTGATCATTTTTACCGATTTTAATACTCTAATATGAGCTAAAGGAACACCGCTTTAATAATAATAATACATCACATTTATATAGCGCTTTTCACAGTGCTCAAAGACAAGTAGTAGCAGTTGAGCCTCTGGAGTAAATGTCCTTACTTCTTAAGTAGTACTGCAGTTTCCGACCTTATTGTGGGTTTTCTATCTACCAATACAGGGAAGAAATCACTTTCAGTTTAATCTGATTGAAATAGAAATTAAGAATGACGCTCATTTCCTAATGATGGAACGTTCATTCCCAATTATTTAGCAATAGGTATATGAAAAACCTTTTTCATGCCAAAAGTTGGTAGTCAATATTTGAGGTTTACATTCTCTCCCTTAAGTGACTGAAAGTGAATTAAAGACAGACTCTGCTGTCTGCCAAACATTTTTCCTTAAGTAGGAAAGTGCAGCACGGAAACTAGCTCTCACTGATCCTTCAGTATTTGGAGTCAAAATCATAGGCAACCCCCTCTTTGATTCCCCAGATCGTTTAACTTAATCCATGTCTTTGAAACTTGGCTCTTTCTTAGTGGGTTTGAGATTGTGTCAGTAAATGGAGCTCTGAAGTGAATGTGTATTGACCTTTACCCCACCTGTCTGGCTCTCAGATGTGGTTACTACCTGCACTGACCCGGATCCACTCACCTGAATTACAAGTTTCATTTTTGCTTGTTGAACCATTTTACCTCTGGCCGCTCACGGACGTTGTTAAGATTTTCTCACATGGGGGAATTCAATTGTGCACTCTTTTCAAGGTTTGTTCTGGATATTTGTCGCCTGTGAAAGGACCTGCAATTGTAGACTTTTTATGGGTCTGTAAGATCTTTCGGGCTCATGTGTTGCTTTCAGTGTATTTATCTCAGTGTCCCTGGGTCGAATCCGGGAAGCTGAGGGATGTATTGCTTTCTGCCACAATGCCTTTTTGATATTACAACTGGGACTCAACAAAAGTGAGAAAACCACTTGCAAGATCAGTAACCTGTATCCACTACTGTCTCTCTTCAACATGCAAAATCATAATCAGAATATTATTCTATATTTTGTAAAGAGAAGACATGACTCACAGGTGGCTTGTTCATTGCACACAGTTTTCCTAACCTGTCATCCATCGGGCTCCCATGAGTTTTTGGCAGCAGGGGCGAGTCAAGACAAATCCGTTTCCGGTCGTTGTAACTTTAGCTAAGCTCGATGGACTTGTCTGTGCTTTTTTCTATAATAAAGTGTCTCTAGAGTTCATACCAGTTTTCTTCACAGCGATTTAATGTTGATTAGTCTTAATATTGCAATAATCATCGTGGAGTTGTTCACATTAAGTCTTTTTTTTCTGACTGAGCTCTTATTCTGATTTGTTTGAGGAGTAAAAGGCTCATGTAAGCGGCTGGTGATCAAAACAGAACACCTGCTGTTTCACTAACATATTAGTTTCAGTTTTTTGGTTTCACCCCTTCCCTTTCTCTTTAGATGTTTTTATATTAATTTTTGTTTAAACTGTTTTAATTTAAGCTTCTTAGCGTGGTTTTCTGACCATCAGTTCCCACCACTGCCTATCTGTGGATGTAATTTGTTATTTTGAGCATTTTGATTCCAAGCAATCAAGCGTTCATTCAATCAGCCAGCCAATCAATGTCAATCAAGCATACAGATAATGAATCCCGAGCAGCACATTTTGTAGAGTGGAACAAGCCTCATGGAGCAACAAGAGGCTGCTTTCGTCACATCAGCATCCCCTCGGTGAAGTCTGAGATGCTGCTAGATTTCAGGGAACACCCAGGATCTGTAGCTCTGCAGTGCTCCTGCTGAGGCAGTTTCAAATGGGTATCAGTTGTCATCTATGTATTGTCTGTGTTTATTGCTGTATTTGTCTGTCTGTGTGTGTGTGTGTTAGAGTAGATTATGCGACCAAGCAATTTGTACTTTTTATCGGAACACTTGGAGCTTGTTTCTGTGTGTGTTTTTGAGATAACGTGTTTGATGCACGCTCTTCCCGGCAGTGTTGTACATGTTTGAAGCTTGTGTGTGTGTTTTATACATGTCTGTGTCTCTTGTCTGTGTGTGTGTGAGAGAGAAAGAGATTGTGGGTGCCACTGCGTTCGTTGCGCTACTCTCTGCCGCTGTGCTCAGAATGCTGATGTGTCACGCTGCAGCACTGCCCCACTTATCCAGCTAACCTCTCTTCCCTCCCTCCTTCCCTTCCTTCTTCCCCCTGCTCTCTCCTTTATTCCCTTCCTTTTCCCATCATCCCGTCTTTCCTTCTCTGCCTCCCTCGCCACCCCTCCCACCTTATCCTCCCATCTCTCTTCTGTCTCTTTCATCCACTCTCTGTCGCCTTTATTCTTCTGTCCTTTCTCTTGAGCCGCACAAACACACCACCTCCTTTATTTCTCCTTTCATCCGTCTTTCCCAGTGATTTTTTTCTCACATTTTTCATGGCTGCTTTGAGTCTGTCTTAATGTGCCTGTGTGTGTTTTCACATGCTCTAAAGTGTGTTTGTGTGTGTGTGTGAGACAGTGAATGTGTGCGTGTGTGGGTTATGTTGGGTGCCACCGTCTGTTTACAGATGTTGACGATGCAGCAAAAAAGCACACCGGCCCTCGACCAACCACTCTGCCTGTCTTCCTCTCTCTCACACACACACACGCACGCATGCACACGAAACAGCTCTGTTCTTATCAACCAATCACATCGACCCCATCCGCTCGCATCAGCTAGCTCTGAGAAGAGCTACAGCCTGTGACAGCCACAGCCCCCGGCAACCCACATATGTCCATGGCAGAAAGCGGTGGGTAGCGCTGCAAAGCTGTCTCTGTGTTGGCAGCATCTGTCCCTCTGCCGAGCAGAGCCGGGTCCCTGATAATGAAATGTGACCACGCCATCTCATGATGTAAATACAGAAAATAACTCGCTAATGAAGATTTTGCCCTACAATGGCTGTGATTTGCGCTGAAATATTGTCAGCTAACATCTGCCTCTGGTCACATGGAGTCATGGCTGTGTGATAATGAATTTATTAGATAGGATAATGAGCCCTGATCGACTAGAAGATATTCTGTGTGATATCCTCAGTATTGCAGAGAGCGCGCCAGTCTGACTGGTGAGGATATAAAAGGATCAACCAAGAGATGAATAAGACTGTTACAACACAATCCATGCATAACGCATGCAGCCAAGATTAAGATCTGAGACTACTTTAGTGGGCATTTTACACAAGGTTACTGGAAATTGGCTTTTCACATGGATTTCCATGGATCAGTGCTTCTCAGCTCTGCGCCAGAGAGGTTTTCAGGCCTGCCATTTTTTTTTTTTTTTTTATTAGTTTATTTTGGTGCTTCAGCTACTTGGTGGTTTTGATTAAATAAGATCTCTTTCCCCTGAGACACACTCATCTTCCAATGCATTTGCATGTCTTAATGAGCACACTGCGCTGTGGCCTTGGAGCAGTTTGGGTTCAGTGTCTTGCTCAAGGGCTCCTCAGCTGGCAGATACAGCACCCGTCACTCTCCAGTCAGCAGTGGATAGCTAGAGCTGCAATGAGGGTTCATACTAGCAACCTTCTACTTACTGCCAGCAGGATAAGACCAATTAATCTGTATGGAGCTTCTATCTTGGCTTCTCTCTTCCGCTGGCATTTCTGAGTTTGACAAAATGTTGGAACAACCTTTTTGACAGATAAAGCCTGAAATGGATCATAATATGAGGTTAAATCTTAAAGAATAGCAAATAATCGTTCATTTGTTTTCTGTCAGTTATCCGGGTCTTGGTTGAGATGGCAGTGAAAGAAACTAAGTAGCCCGGACGTCTTTCTTCCCAGGCACATCCTCCAGCTCCTCCTGGGTTTCCAGGCCAGATGGGATATGTAATCCCTTCTATGTGTTCTAGATATGCTCCGGGGTCTCCTCCCAGTTGAACGTGCCCTTAACACCTCTGCAGGGAGGTGTCTTGATCGGATGCTGCTCCTGTTCTGTGAGAAACTCACATACAAATTCACTGTCTTCATAGCAGCAGATTTCCCTCTTTGGCATCTTCACCCATTCTGATTCGAGAGTCTACAGACGTGATGTCAAGCTGGAAGGACGCATGTGGTGCAGACAAAATTTTTCTAATGATTCCTTTCAGTTGTTCAGATACATCTGACTGGCTTCTGTCTTTCTGAGACTCTTGAGCTCCTTCACTTGGAGCAGGAATGAGCTGATGTCCAGGCAATTTAATTTGTGAGGCTTACCTGCTCACATGGACACAGATTGCTTTTTTGTCTACCCGACAAAATGACCCAACAAGAAATGTGTGCACAAGATACTTATCACAAAACAAAAGGAAATTGTGTTTTATCATCACCGCATCACAGCAACATTCCACCAATAGAGAAAGAGTCGCCTGCACGCCGCAAGGCTGCATTACTGGGGATCATACTCTCCTTGATAAGTGTGTTAGATACGCCTGTGAATGTGTGTGTGCTGTGTGTGTGTCAGAGCTGTACTTGAACATGGGGTGAATGTAGGAACATTCCAAGTTGAAAGCATGAGGATAAAACATCCTACACACACTCACACACACACACACACACACACACACACACAGATTGTGCTCCGTGTTGTTTCCTGGTGGCAAAAGCACCATGACGGTGTTTGGTATCGACCAGGGAGAGATGTGTAATCCACTCTACGGGTGTGTGTGTTTTGATGGTTCCAGTGTGTGTTGCGTTTTCCTGTGTGTGTTGTGGTTGCTTCCAGAGTGAGTGTGGCATGTAAAGTAATTATTCAGACAATAAAGCCTGCCTCTTTTGTCTTCCGCACTCGGCAGAAGATGTTGTGTGTGTGTGCCTGTGTGTTTGTGTGTCTTTGTTTGCCAGTGTTTGTACGTGTGCAAGTGTTTTCCATTTTGAGACTGAAACTCAAGCACTAATGATGGGTGCCTTGATAATATAAGTATTGATACTGCGATACCTGTGTCTTTTTGCAAAGTATTGATTTTCAGAGGAATAGGATCAATACTAAATATAAACAATGTGGTCTCCCTCCTCTGTGTTTTGCACAAAAAATACAATATTTTATTCTTCCATTCACTGCTACCACACCATGGCATTATTGCCACTTACTGTTACCAGAGAGATTAGCTGTCGCAGTGCATTTTATACCTTCCCCTACCCCACTTAACCTACACAACACTCACTCAATAACTTCTACAAAAATGTAGACTTTTGAGGAGGAAAGTGCGAGTACTCTACACTCAGAAGTGTTAACACAGCCCCTTATTGCCAAAGCGAGATGCACTGTAGTTACATTTTGCACATGAAGTGCCCAGTTTACCATATTTATTGATCATAACCAGACTTTTGTGGCCAGCTGAGTTTCTCTCAGCAGATGTTTTGACACGTCATAGCAGGAACATAATGTAAATCATGTAGACGTGGCAGTTTCAGGGACCTGATGTTGAACATGCTGATTCACTGGTATGACTTACTGGGACACACGAATGGAATGGAGTCATCATTAGTGTCTGCATTAAAAAAGGCCTATTTGTACTGTCACTGTCTCTGTAGTAAATTATTCTCTCTCCCTTCAAAATGCAAAGTTCCTGTTTATCAAAAGCATTGGAATCAGTATTTGCCATACCTTCCTTGATATTACTTGATGTTGAATCAAAATCCAATTTGTGTATAAATGTGAAAGACAGCTTTTGAAGATTGAGGAATACAAGGTCTCATTTTATGTATCCTATTTTATTCTCATTGAGACAGTAATATGTGTGTGTGCTTTCTGTTAATCAAGGCTCCATTAAATGTATTTTTATTCTTTTTTTCACTTATTTCCATTGTGTCTGTTTGTTTGTTGATACCAACTTAATGTAATGTAATAATAACTCTAAATATACGTTTCAGACTGAAAAAAAGCAATTTGTTTACCCTACTTATAATTATATGATGAGATTTATTTGCAGGCCATGCTATAGGCTATGTTACTTTGAAAGTGTTTAAACACAAGAGGTGCACCGCAACGAATCCACTCAAGTGAGCAATATTTATTTGAGTTTGTTTGTTTAGGTTTGGTTTTAAGTTCTTACATGGAAAAAGACTTTTGAAGCGAACTCCAGGTTGTTGCAACGCCCTCCAGCGAATGCAGCATGAAGCTTAGTGAATTTGAAGTATTTGTGAGGAAGAAGCGTAGCTTTGTCTGATAATGGAGAGTCTCTCTGCCTTTGACCTGGTTCTGGAGGCATGTGAGAGACTGACGATAGAGACGGATACAGAAACAGGGAGACAGAGCGAGAAACCTGAAGTAGAAAGGTCTCTGTGAGATAGGAGGGGAGAGAGAAATGAATCTCAGAGAGCAGAGAGGGTTTTGTCGCAAACCAGATTTGTTGCAATTGGGAGATTACTGTTTTTTCTGCAGTGGAAAGAAAGAGTAAGAAGGGACAAAGAGAAAGAAAGGGACTTCGACAAAAGAAAATGAGATTTAAATCTGAGGTGGGGGGAAAGGGGGAAGGGAACAAAAGGAGGAAAAGAACAGCAGGAGAAGAGCAGATGAGGGAGGCATCATGGGAAAAGAGGGAGAGAAAGGAGAGTTCCTGTGCAACTGTGTTTAGTAGGGCCAACTGGGATGAACTGCCTACAGGCAACCTGACCTTGGTTATGAGACACTGACACACACACACACACACACATACACACTTAACCCATGGCACACTCACATATGCACAAATATATCACACACATATTGTCTGGCATCATCTGTCCTCCTCTCCCTAAGTGCTTTCTGTCTCTTACTCCCCTTTTCTTTTGCTGTTTCCCATCCATCCGTCCCTTCTTCCTCCCCCTCTGTCTTTCTCTGTATCAGTACCATCTCTGTCTCTTTCATCGGGCAGGGAAGGATGTAGTGGGGCATTAGGATTCGATAACACTAACCTTTATCTCCATCATCCACAGTGTTCATAATGACGGCCCCTTCTTCCTCCTCACCTCCTCGCCCTGTCGCTTCTCTCCTCCTCCTGCCCCAGGCTCCCCTCTGCCTGTAAACCCAATTAGCCTGTTGCAACTAACGAAAGGATGACTCTGTGTGTGTCTGTGTGTCTGTGTGTGTGTAACAAGCATGAAATAAGATTTGGCCATCCAGCCGATCAGCTCCAGTCGAGTCTTCTCCTCCTTCAACCAGAAAAAAAAAGGGGACACAGATACACAAACCTTCGACACAAAGGCAGAAATGGACAGAACGATGCCTGGATGAGCTCAGCTGAAATGATCATCAGTGTGTCGTAACTGTTTGGGCCAGTATGTCTGTAAGATATCGCAATAATTCTCAAATCTAGTGGTATCCTCTCTTTAGGCTGATATGCCTGCACTGCCGGTACAAAATTCACAATTCTTAAAATCTTAAATGCTCAGTTTGCTTTATCATGGAGCAAAGTCGAAGTTGAAATGGATTTCTAAACTTCATATATTCTTAAGACTGCTAAGTCCTGTCGTTTTTCTTATTAAATACACTCCCTTCCTCTTATACTCCTTGCAAAATTAAACAGTAAAAGTCAGATTGACATATACAGATGGATTTTTTTTGGCAGTGAATTTCTGACTTGTTGGCAATCTTAAAGCAAGCCTGAGCTCAAATCACTCTCCAGCCGACATGTACAGGGGCGGCTATTGCACACAATTCCCCAATCCTGCATATACTGTATCCTGGACTGACACTGCTGCAGCTGACTCGCAGAATTTTTTTTGAGTTTTGGAGCAAAGTAGGTGTTTCGATGCAAATCGTGTGCCAATGTGGCAGCTAATAGATATATTTAGTTCTCAGTACTATACCGTACAATACAGTAAGTAAGGCTTGAGTAGGGCGGGTTAGCGAAAGGGAAGGCTTAACAGTGCAATAAAGTGGATAAGATCTGCCATTACTGCTCTGTAGCGCTTGCAACCTACGTGTGCTTTGCATGGCAGCGCTATGAGCATGCTCCCTGTTGGTCAAGTGTCAGAGAGGGAGTTGGTTGTACAGCCATTACCCTTGACACACACACGCACACACAAACAGAAAGACACACAGACTGCTGCAGGGTCATCAGCCTTCTCTCAGCTGCAGTGGCCGAGTGATGGAAAGAGAAATGGAGGGAAGGATGTAGAAAAAGAGAGTGGAGAGGAATGGAAGGAAGTGATGTGCTCCACTTCATTCAGTGTGACTCGAACACTAACCTGCTCTGCTCAAGTGGACGTAAAACCCTTTCTACCCTTGATGATTTTTATTACACAGCAACTGAAGCTCAGCACCTCAAATCCTTCTTTTGCAAAGTCAACACTGTTTTCTATCATCTATTCACAACATCTGTATAAGATATCTATAACATGAGTTTGTAGACTTTCATGACTCCATGTGGATGTGCGGTTTGCCAGAGGATCCGATATGCAGACAGTAAAGGGGACAGGAAGCGCACATGTGAGATATTGGACTTTAAAATTGTTATTAATGTTTTGTGAACTCTGGAAGCCAAGCTAGAAACCAAATAATTGCAACTCTCATCCCTTAAATCTCAGGCTAATTAGTTGCATTAGAATCATTTCAAAAAAAGGATTTAGCATATACACAAACAATATTGAATTATTGAACGTACATTTTAATAGTCATAGAGTTATTACAGCGTGTAAACAAGCTTGACAATACTCACTGACACACACACACACACACACACACACACACACACACACACACAATAACTGAGTACATACAAACTCATCATGCCTGCACTAAGCATATTTACACACACATTTAAACTCACACACAAACACAGAGAGATCCACACAAGCAAAGATCCCCATCAGTCCCCAAGTCATCAATATAATCAATCAAATTAGTCTTTCTCTGATTACTGACACCTAACTAACAGGCCTGCGGGCACTAACAGTGAAAATTCAATGCATGTACACATGTGTGTAACTTGCTCATAGTTTCATGTCAACATTACTGGTAATTGGTCCAAATATCTGACATTCTTAACTGCCATTGTTGGATCTGCTTTTGTCTGTATTATAATCTTTAAGTCTCTCTTTGTCTTAAGTTTTTTTTGTTATTGCTAGTTTTTATTAGTAGTTTAGTATTTATTTGTGACATTTCTTGTGCCGTCTCTTCTTTCTCTCTTGTTATAAGTGGTGTGAGTGTGTTTGACATCTTTCTGTCGCATGTGGACGTGCATTCATGTAGCTCCCATTCAGTGTTTGTGTTCCTGGATGTGTGTTCGAGTGTGTATCTGACTGTATTTTGTTGTATGTAAGACACGGAGTTCATTTTTAGCTGCAGATCATGACGTCGACCCATAAAAAAATCCCACCTAATTAGGATGTGTTATTCCAGGGTGAATATTCCGAGGGAAAGAGCCACTCCTGCTCTCCCGCTCCCCTCTCTGCTGACCTCCCTTGGAAGTCAAACATTCAGTCATGAGATGGCAAAAAAGAGGGAGAAATAAATGTCGACACAGGCAGAATTAGTTGCGTAAATGTCTGCTGCAGTGATCAGTGTTTCCTTTCCCACCTCCATGATGTTTACATTGTCCTTACACAGGAAGACAGAACTGAAACAAAAGGCAAAGAGGGTGAGGGGAGGGGGAAGGAGAACCGGAGGAGGAGGAACTCATTAGTGAAAGAGTTTAAGTGGAATGATGAGAAGAAGCTGGAGGGAAGGACAGGATGAGATAAGACAGGATTTAGAGTGGGAGAGAGACAGAGAGAGAGAGAGAGAGAGAGAGAAGGAGGGAAAGATTTTGGAGGGGAGAGAAGTGTCACTTTAAACATTCTTCACTGGGGAGAGATAGGAATATCATCCAAACCTTAATCCTGGTTTATATTTAGTATCTGAGATTCACGCAGATGAAAACTGTGCCTGTCGCAGCTGTAAAATATGACGCTTTTAACCATTTAAACAATTAGATGCTTAAGCCCACAGATTGCCACGTTAGAGATTTTCTATTTTTAGAGATATTCTAGATATTGTAGAGATATTACAAGGATTTGTCAGGATATTCAAAGCAGAATACGGACACACTTCAATTTTACCAGACAAAAAAAATGCTATTTATGAATCGTTTTATGCAAAAAGCACATATGAAGACATTTAAAAAGAATAAATAAAGGTAAAAGCAAGGGATTCAACTAAAATGCTTTCTTTCTCAGGGTTGCTATCTTCCACAGACTCTAAGATATTAACCTCATAGTGAGAATCAAACTGACTTTATTTGTGTAGACTGCTAAATTCGCAATGTTGGAAATGTCCTAGCCACTCAACAATTTTGATTAACACAGTGTATTTAATATAACGCAGAATCAAATTGTACTTATTATCTTTGTTTAAACGGTTTGGCTGTGTCTTTTCAAGGAGAGTATGTTTCCACTACCCTCTGTCCCCACAGTTTTCCCAATCATTAAGTTACAAATTGGCTGTTATCCTTATTTTTACAGCATTTATATCTTACAGTTTAAAGGAGTTAAAACATGACTGTTATTGCTTGGGATTATTATATTTATTTAAGCAATATCTTGGTTGTCAACCAAACAACCCTAAGTCTTTTATTAAGCTCCTATAGCAGCTTTGCATTGGTGTGAGGGAAGTTCACTCAAGCTTATTTTGCAGTGAATAGTCAGCCATTTTGTTATCTTCCCAGCCACTTGACTTTCCCGTAAAGTTTTGAATGTCGTACTCTGGGTGCAAATAAAGCTGAGAAAGTGTTGGACTCCAAAGATGTCCTGTGCCTGTGTACCTGCTTTTCAGATAAGTCTCTCTCTCTCTCTCTGACACACACACACGCACACATGCATGTGCACACACACCTGGGTCCCTGGTGAGTCTGCTTCTCAAAGACTTCCTGAAATACCCTGTGATTGTCGTCCCATGGGGCTTTGCAAGCAGAGTGATGTGATTTTCTCAGCTTCCTCCTTGTGCCACTTTAACACACATGCGCACATTCTCACACACACAAGCAAACACGCGGACGGACAAATAGGATGAAAGCGGCTTCATCATCCTTCTTGCAGTCAAGCATGTGTGTGTGTGTGTGTGTGTGTGTGTGTGTGTGTGTGTGCGTGCGCTGTGTCCCGAGACTCAGAGCTGCAGGCTGTCTCAGTACTGTGGGAATCAATCATGAGTCTTTCTATGTAATTATGTCTCTGGCATGTTAACTGCGTTCATGTGTACATGTCTGTGTGTGTGCGTATATACATATATCTCTATCTCTATCTATTTGTCCTCCTTGCTCACACTTCCAGTCACCCACTTTCATACCTAAAGGGTAATATGCATGTAAATTAACACGCAGCGCACTTTCCCAGTCTACCTTTATAAAGACCGTCTTTACCCGTCAGCCATAAGCCAGCCATTTGACTTTAATGTTTCTCTGAAACACTCCTACGTCCTGAGAAAACATCATCATGCCTGTGATGTACTGCAATCATATCACTGCTGCTCTATGCCTGAGGGGCTTGTTTGTCAAATACAGATGTAACTGTCATCAAAATCCCACTTTCTTACACGCATGCTGCCCTGCTGCTGCTGCTGCTGTGTGTTTGTTGGGTAGTGAGCTTTAATGCGGTGATTACTCCATGGACGTACTACCTTATTTTCTCTCTTTCAGTGTGATTGAAAGGTTTGCGCCTATTACCATCATTATGACCACTCAGAATTAATACTGTTATCTCTACTAGAGTTATTACAGTGCAGGGGCAGGTCAGTTGGTTTTAAGGATAATTCCAACACAGGGACTTTTTTTTATTACCTATAAGGTTTATCAGAACCAGCTTACTTAGCCCATCATCAGTGATTAATTTGCCTTTTTTCATTTGTATTTCATTATCTGCCTGTTTTGCCCTTGCAGCACATTTTAACAGCTTGAGAAGGGAAGTGAGAGGAGAAATGGAAGAACAGGAGCGAACTACACTCATGCAGCATGTTTGAAATTTAAAATTTACATTTCCCGTAGGAGGCTCCATTCGCATGGTCACACCAGTGATGTGTTGTATCAGAAACACAAGGATTTAGGTTGCAGGCAGGGTACTGGAATTGAGGTCACTGCAAGTTTCCCATAGTTATTTATTATCAGTGGTGGAAAGTAACTATGTACATTTACTCAAGCACTGAACTTAAGTACAATTTTGAGGTACTTTGCTTGAATATTTCCATTTTCTGCTACTTTATACTTCTACTCCACTACATTTCGGAGGGAAATATTCTACTTTTTACTTCACTACATTTATCTGATGAACTTTAGTTATTAGTTACTTTGCATATTCAGATTAATAACACAAAATATAATCAACAAATACATGATGTATTATTGTAGGCTAAGACGAGATAAGATGAGACTTTATTGATCCCCGGTGGAAAATTCACAAGCTATGCCCAGCAGTATATGAAGTAATTCAAATTAGCACCAGCTTTACCAGCTGGCACATTAAAGTGATGCACACATCAATGCATCAATGATTACGATACAGTCCTACTGTATAATGCATTGCATTATTCTGAAATGGGCCATTCTGCCATTCTTTAAGTATTTTTTGATGCTAATACTTTTGTACTGCTACTTAAGTAAAATTTTGAATGCAGGACTTTTACTTGTAACAGAGTATTTCTGCACTGTAGTATCTGAGTACTTCTTCCACCACTGTTTATTATCTACCAACCCTGCAATGGAGAGAGAGAGAGATGTTTGGAGGGCTGATGGCTGCAGAGAAAGAGAGCCAGAGAGAGTGACCATTGGCAAGTAGCAACTTCACACACACACACACACACACACACACACACACACACAAACGCTGACACTCACACACACAGAGACAGTCAGGGTGATTCTCAGTATCCCTCTATAATTATGTTGAGCCGTTGCCCAAATACTTATCGATTGCCACTGGGCCTCTAGTGAACCTGACAACAGACACACACACACACACATACACACACACACAGTCCTGTGCGCAGACTTCACTGCAGTGGAGAAGGATAGGAAGGAATGTGGCATGGTGGGAGATGGCGATGAAGGCGACAAAAATGAACAACAGAAAGAAAGGGAGAGAAGAGTGGAGGAAGGGAGGAAAGGGAAAGGGAGGGATATGAAAGCTAACTGAGGATGGTTTACAGAGGTTATTTACAAATTGGTAATTGTTGATGTGTAATGATCTTATGATTAATTTTCTCTCAATCAGGGTATAAACGGATTAGCTATGGTATTGATATTGCTTCATGTCCAAAAATATTTTAGCACCAACAAAACACCAATAATCTTTTACTAATTTTAAGTTTGACAAGTGTAAGAAAGTTGCAACTGGTTTGTTGTGATCTTTAGAAAAAAAAAACAACAACCCAGGAGATATATTGCTGTAATCGTATAATAAAAGCTGCTCTGCATGTTACTCCTCACAATAAACCATGACTGAAATGGCCATTTTTCACTCTGCTGTGATCCAGAACCCCCTGTAGTAAATAAATAGCATTTGGCAATGTATTTAAAGCACAATGCTTTATTGTACAATTGCCTAGAATGGGGCTCACAGTTCTGTTGTATTCACCGTATTGTTTTAATGTTATTAAAAGTTCAAGGCTGGGTCACCTGAACAGATTACCGTGACAAAAACAGAGGGAGGGGGTGAAGAGGAGAAAATGGAGAGGAGGCGAGGAGGTGAAACGAGGGTAACGTACTGTAGATATTGGAGAGAGATGAGGAAATGTTTAGTGGCAAAATGACTCCCTTGCTCCCACCCACCCCCTGTCTCTTGCACACACAAATGCACACACGCTCAAACGCACATTCCCCCAGTTACAGTCATAGCCGCACCGATGCAAAGCTGCTTAATAGCGGAGTGATGAGGGTGAATTGGCTTACGGAGTGGAGGGAGGGAGAGTAGACATAATGGTGTCAATCTGGCTGCTACACACACACACACACACACACAGACACACACACACACACACNCACACACACACACACACACACACAAAACACTGATAGATACAGACCAACATCTCCTCTTACTCTTTCTCACTTTCCCTGCTTTAAGCACACATGCACAAAGTTGAATGAATGAGACAGCTACAAGGCTCCTGGTACTGTGATGCTTCATCAGTAAAACAGCGATGGGCATTTTCTACTATACATAAGAGAAAACAAAGATCACTGACTTGTGCCTCAGCAACTCTCTTCTGTGTGGATTGCTGTATGCGAGTATGTGTGTGTATGTGTGTGTGGTTTGCAGCTGGTTGTACCAGTGGGGTTGTTCTACAGTCATCGGTCTATCCCTTATCGATTCTTGGCAGGCAGTTCTGGGCATCGGCAACTCTTCTGTCACGCTCTCCCCTCTCACTTACTCTTTCTCTCTCTGCCACTGTGTTTTGGATATCAGTTGTTTGTTGGGGTCTGCGTGGTGCTTCAGGAATTGGACCCAGTGCTGCCTCAGCAGTTCTCTGGCCAGCAGTTGCTACTTTAGAAAAAAAATGGGCCCCAAAAAAATGAGGGAGTGACAGAGAATGAGTAAGGGTGGAGAAGAGAGTAAGGGTGGAGAAGAGAGAAAGAGTGATTAGAAGAAACTGTCCTTTCCAGAGAATTGACATGATTGGTCAGTTGTTAAGATGTCTAAAATGACGTATGTTTAATTTTACCCGACCAGGACCTTTTGTGGCCATGTATATTATGTCAGGTGTCTTCCAGAAGCGGTATTCAGAAGTATCGTAATGATGTTAAAACACTGCAAAAGCTCTCGGGGAGAAGATCAATGTGGTGTAGAAAGCATGTAACTTGGACACTGGAGGCTTCTGTTCGCTTCCTCTTTCCTACTGATAGTTAATGGTAGTTTCTTTAAGCCATGACTGTGATCTTTCTCTAATCTGAACCTTAACCTAAGTAGTTTTTGTGCCTAAATCTTACATTATTGTTGAATATTTTTTAGTAACGGCCATCAGAAAACAGTCGTTTTGGAAGACAAAGACCAACTACCTATTTTATCATGAAGTTAGAAGGATGTGTTGTGAGAGAAAGAGAGACAAAATAGTGAAAATGTGTGGTAATGATTAAGGGGTTGAGGAGAGAGGGGAGGAGAGGGATGGGAGGGAGGGGGAGGAGAGAGGCAGTTAGCAAGGTAAAGAGAGAGCGACAGGGAGCGTGCAGCTTAGTAAAAGCTGTTCTCATCCTTTGAATGGAGGGTGTGATGGAAGGTGATACTCTAATAGGATACAGGACGGACAGATAAAGAGATCAGCTCTCTCTCCCTGGGAGCATTCCAGTCGGCCATCAGGTCCCCATGCAGGGTTCGTCAAATAAAACCTCAGCTTTATTCCTATCAGTAGGGACTGCTCTGGTTCCCTGCCAAGCTACAGAGCACCTGACATTGGGATAGACAGGGTATGACCAGGTTGGTACTGAAGATACAAACAGAGAGGCAGTATACATCAATCTGCAGCTCTAGTTTACCTGTCTATCTATAGAAGAACTATAGAAGAGGGTATCATCAGCAAAAATAAATCAAATATCTACTTTTTGATTCCAGATGTCACCCACGTTTATTTCTGCTGATAAAACCATGGCTAGACTAATGAATTTTGAATCATGTTACCAATACTTGTACATCTCCCAAAAGTTTTCAATTGGCACATTGTGTCTTTGAAAAAGCATGTCTGTCATATGTGATACTTGACTGAAACACATATCAATGAAATTTAAGTCGGGCATACTGACTAAACATATTAACTGAACAATTAGATGGATTACTAGAATATCAAAGTAAAATACATTTTCATTGCAGGCTATACAGTGAATGCAGTTTTACAGTTTAGGTGAGAAACCTCTGCCTTCATATCAGAGGTGGATGACCTAATAATAGTCGATATATTGTGTTAACTTAAGTAAAGTTACTTAAGTAAAAGACAGCATTGACTTAAAAAATATGTGTACAGTAGTGGCTTTGACCTCATCCACAGATTTCTAAAGGAATGCCCAGAAACCTGGCATTTTGGCTTCCAGCTCACCACGATCTTTTCTCTTTTCAGTAATTGAAAAGGTCCTAAACACCTAAAACTCCTCTTAAGCTTGTATGTCTTCTTAATGGAGGATTTGTTTTCAAAATCACCAAAGAAAAACTGACTGTAGTTATAAAGACCCTATGTTTTTGTGGGGGGAAAAAAAGACTTTAAATTAAGTTTTCTTGAAGTCTGCATCTAGCTGCTGTTAGATGAACTTGTGCATTGGCTAGAATACTCAGCTCAGCTGATTATTACAATACAGTGGATACAGCCTGTGGCCCTATTCAACTCACTCAGATGTTAAGAGGTTAAGAGGTGACCTCTGGTCACATTTATTGGTTCAGAAGGGATTCATGGTGCTCACATCCTTATCTTCACATTCATCCTACCCCGCCTTCGGCTGGTGGTGCTCTCCATGGCGAACTTGAATTCTTTCTGTAAAAATAAGAGTTGCTGCAAGTGTTTCTCTGACTGTCTATAAGAAAGAAAGCAGAGGGAGGAAAAGACACTGTTGAGATTGTTCTTAACCATTAGCTTTGGCAACAGCATAAAAGCAGTACAGGGTGGATGAGATCAGCATATAGCTAGGTGAAGAGACAGATAAATAGTTAGGATTAATCAGTCATTGGCAGACAGGTGCATGCTGCAGAACAAAACCTAAATGAAAACTAACCAAGGAAGCAAAAAATGGAGCAAGACAAAGCGAGACAAACTCAAAGGAGGAGTGAAAAAAAAATAGTATGATGAAAAAATGTATTCATTGTTGAAAGCAAGAGTGAAGAAAGGGGGAAGGTAGGGAGGGAGAACCAGAGAGGGTGGGAGGAGTGCGGTGCTAAGTAATGTATCCTGCCAGTTTTCATTGTGTCTACAACTGAAACTGCTCCACAGAAGCAAGGAGGCTGTAATAGGATAAAGACTGTACTGCAGAGGGAGAGCAAGGAAGTGAGGAGGGGAGGGGGCGATGTAGGGATCGAAAAAGACAGGGAGAGAAAGAAAGAGAAAAGGGACAAAGAGGGGGACAGACACATGAACACAAACAGTCAGGAATCAATTATTGGTTTGGTAACCAGGTTTTAACACTCCATTGATCACTGATGTTGGGTTTGCCACTTCAGTAGCTTGTTATAAGTTCAGAATGGTTAGTTGTTGCTCTCGCCACTCCTTATTATGCCCTGTTTTCTGGTGCGCCTTCCAGTTTCATTTACATTCAAGTGGACTTTACAGGGTTTTTTGTGGTTTTCTGCTGGAAGATTTCACTGCATTGTTAAAGCAGGATAGACAGCCCAGTTTTTTTTATAGTGGATAGTCCAGTATTTTCAAAGGGGAATGGACTGCTCATTGTTTGAAATTGCCGATGGACAGTGCTGTGTGTTCGAAAATGGACCACTGGAAAATGGAGGAGACGGTCTAGTGTTTTCAAAAGGGAACGGGGAGGTCACAGTTGGTGTCGCTGCTGTCAGGGCCTGGCTTGGTGGTGTCCACAAACATGGTGGGGCTTATCCTCACAATGACATATCTAATCAGACACATTGTAAACAACAAACCACTCAGCTGCATGCTACAGCACCTGGTTACAACAAAAAGCTGTGTGCACAAACCTCAATGAAGGCCATGTGATGCAACCTCAATTTTCAGCACACGGCTGGACTGCAAATCCCATTGCAGTTTGTACTATTTTCAGTGTGTGAAGCTCCACCAGAATACATTTTCAACTTGAAGTACTTGTCCATCTGAGCAGCTAGATTAGGTATACACTGAGGTCAACTGCTCTTCCTCTGGGGAACTTTAGAAGTTTCTTGAACTGTCAGTCTGTTACTGCAGGGTGTTGAAATACCAACCTTTCATCTGTTCAATACCGTCTGTCATCCTGCCAACCTAATGTCCCTTCAACATCTCTATTTCCAGGATAGATGGCTGAGACGAGGGAGACAATCATATCCTGCACCACAGTTTACACATGTATATAGCTGAAAGTGTACAGGTGTTGGTTAGTGTGTGTGAGACAGAGAGGGAGAGACTGTCTGCCACTTTCATCAGACATTTTAGAAAAATAGGCCTTAAACTATATAATTTTATGGACAGCAACATAGCCAAAGACAGGTGTGAGATCATTACATGTCCTGCAGCCAGACTCTCTTAAAGTAATGAATGGCCTCCTTGTAAAAACAGGTGACAGTGCTCAATCATAATCCTGTTACCCATGCTGTTAACAGAGTTGATCATACAGCTTTAATTGAATGCCCTAAGCACTGGGTCGGTACCTCTGACTCAGAACTGAGCTTCCTCAGATTCTAGTTTATCTTTATAGGGAATCCATCTTCAGCAGACATCCCTGCAGAGCTCCACAGGGCTCTGGTCTAGGGTCCTTTCTTTTCTGGCTGAGTATGTGCCCACAGATGACAACCTACAAAGACTTTTAAAAATCTGTGAGCACATATTTAAGAGTGATTTTTGACAGTGATTTAAAGAGGAAGAATAAGAAAAATAAGCCCTGCTTCAAATTCAGAGAGATATCAGGAAACAAAAAGCAACAGAAAAAGATCTATTTATCTATCTATCTATATGTCTATCTATCTATCCACTATTGCACGGTGGTAACCATGTCCTGTGAAAAGTGTATTATTATATTTTTGTGCAGCCTTCTCTTGCATGCGAGCCTCACTCCTCATTGCATGCAGAGACATGATTGCATGCGTAGCGTGTTCAGCCTCCAGACATTGGGCGAGAGTAGATGCTGTGCACACATGCACACAAACACAGGGATCTGTGTGCAGTAATGCTAAAACTGAAGCATTAGCCTTTAGTTTTATAATTGGCTAGAATGTGCACAATTTAATGAATGTGTGTGTCTGTGCACCAGTGTTTGTGCCCTATAATGGCAATGTCCCAGAAGGAAAATGTGGTCTGTTTCCGTTTCACCTGCCTTTTACCTCTCTTTTTCTCACATACACACATGCGTACGTACACACAAACACACATACAGTTTCAGGGTTTCAGGTATAGACTTCATGATTATAGACTTCGTGATAATGATGACAATGACCTCCTTAGCCTTCCTCCACAATGATATGACAATTATAATATAGGAAAGTAATACCCGATGCATGAGATAGGGCCCAATGTCCAATGTAAACCTCACATCTCTTTGGTTTCAAATCTTCAGTATTTCTCTATAGTGTTAAATACTTGTAATTGAACTATCATTTGATCGTGATTACAAATTTATATTGTTAAATTCCGATTGGTGCATGGAAATACCTGACATCACATTTTTTCAACACAGCCCTTTAAACAAAACAGCGAGAGAAGCACAGGCAAAACACAAAGGTAGGAATCTGACATGTGAAATAACCAGTATCCTTCCAAATGCGGCATATGATAGTGTGCTCATGTAGTACCCCATTGCTTACAGTATGTAGCTGATTAAGAAAATTGGTTTAATAAAGACATAACAAAAGAAAAAAAAACCCTGAAATTTAGCATCACATCTAGCTGTTTTTTAGCAATATGGCTGTTTTTCACTACAGATCATAAGCATCACCAGAGTAGTCATGATCACTGTCAAGAGCCCACTAAAGGTGATATGATTTTTTTTTTTTTACTATACATAACCAGTGAATATGTAATGTGTTTATTTTTCTTCTATATAACATGCATATATAAGAAATAGAAACAAGAAAAAAAGATGATGTATTGCCAACCAGGTGCCTGACTATCACATGCTGATATATTCATCATTAAAGTACAACTAAATGAAACCTGTTTTCATGTGAGGTACTCGTTCAGACAGCAGAGAGTGGAGTGAAGGGATGAAAGTAATGGATTTTAAAGGGTGGCAACTATACTTCATTTTAAGAACAACACTTTACAAACACGCAACACAAGGCAGGCATGATAAGGGAAAATGAAAGTGAAGTGAAAAGTGGAGATGGAATGAGAGAGAAATATTTTCCCCTTTGGCTGATTTGGCTGTAAATATGTGACTCATAATGTCTTTGATTTGCAAATTAGGGCAGCTGTTTTTCTCACGACTGTACCCCATCTATCTCTCTTTTTCTTTCTTTCTTTCTTTCTGACTCTTTCCCCTTCTCTCATACTCCCAATCTCCATTCTTCAATCTTCCCTCCTGTTTTCCCAGACGCAAAGTGCATGTGCGTCTGTGCGCGTGTAGATGTGCGCAATGCATGTGTATGCATGTTCGTTAATATCGCTGTAGTCTGCAGGGGTGTGATGAGAAGAGAAAAGCTCCCCAAACAAATCGCAGTCTTATCTCTTATCTGGCCCAGCCAATCACATGCCGATCTTATCACTGACATCAACAAAATGCTAAGAGAGAGAGGGAGAGAGATGGAGAGAGTAGAAGGAGTGAGAGATGAATAAAGAAAGAGATATACCAGGCGAGGGAGAGAACAGGCAAAAAAAGCAGAGAAGATGAAGAAAAAGAAAAGCAAAGATAAAAGACAGAGACAATGGAAGGAGGATCAGAGAGAAGAGGAATGAGAAAGAGGGTTTTGCAGGACTAAAATAGACCAAGTCAAATGAGAAAACTAACAAACCGTATCGAGCACTACCAGAAGTGTGTGTGCTTGTGTGTGTGCGAGTGTGTGTTAGTGTGGTTCAGTGCTGCCATTATTAGGGGATGTAAAGAGCTAATGCGGTGTTAAATAAAAGCAGCACTTGCTTCATTATTCATGGTGTCTGGGGTCACAGGCCCGCGATTATGTGTGTGTGTGTGTCTGCACACGTGTGTGTGTGTGTGTGTGTGTGTGTGTGTGCATGCATGTGCTATATGTATGATGTGTGTGTGTGTGTGTGTGTATGGGTGTGTGTGTGTGTGGGTGTGTGTGTCTGTGTCTTGCCAAATTCTTGGCCACAACTCACTCTCTCTTTAAAGAGGATTTGAAACTTTGAGAGCTACAAAGTGGGTCAGCAACTTTGTCTCCTCTCCTCCCCTCTTCTCTTCTCTCCTCCCCTCTCCTCTTCTCTCCTCTTCCCTCCTCTCCTCTCCTCTTCTCTCCTCCCCTCTCCTCGCCTCTCCTCTTCTCTTCCCTCCTCTCCTCTTCTCTCCTCTTCTCTTCTCTCCTCTTTTCTCCTCTCCTCTCCTCTCCTAATTCACCCAAGTGCAATTTCCTTAGTTTGACTTTCAGTGGAAATCTTAGAAGCACCTGTAATGGTCAAAATGCTCTATATAGACTTATACATTTCAGAGAGAAAATCCTTATAATTGAGTTCAGAATCAGCTGCTTCATTCCAATAATGTTAGTGTCCGCCTTTAAAAAGCCATGTTGCCAAACCTTGCTGTACAAACGTGTTTGTGACCCAGTTGAGTCTCTCTCCCGCCGTTGTGTGAGCACTGATCCACAGATGCTCCTCTCCACTCACGACTCAAGTCAGATAGTATTACTGTCCTTCGTCCTCATACGAGAGACCTCAGCAAGGCCGCGTGAGGACGACCCTGATCCTCCAAGATGTTTGTCAGCCTCTAACCAGCGTCATGGATGACTCATTTTTGTTTTCCGTCACACTTGGCTGTTAACTACGTGCCCGTTTGCACTTTCACTGTGTTCCCTATAATTAAGTGAGGGCTTGTTGTTTTCTTTTTATTATTTATTTAACTAGAAAAGATTTTAATATATGCTTATTTTCTACACTTTTTTATATTCATACTATACCACCTACCGTCTCCTGCTGATGGCCACTGAGCAGAGTGGTTAAATGTGGTTTGAATAGCCCAAACAAACTACATTTTATTTTCATAATGTCATGACTGTGTCCAGTGACACATTTATATCATATATTTGTCTTTTCAAAGTATGGGAACAAGTACAAACTAAGACCAAACAAGAGCCTCTAATCGCACTGACACACCAAGCAGACCGAATGAGGCTGATATGATTAGCAAAACATACAAATTGAGAGTATTTTTGATAAAATAATGCAACTGGCTGGTTTTGCTCTTTTGCTTGTGGAAGAAAAATGAAAAAGTGGAGGCGAAAAATAAGGATTTAATGAATGTGTGAAATTACTGATTCAATCACACATCACACAGCTCACTCTCACCCACTTCCTTTTATGCTGATTCAACGCGCTGAATCGGCCAAACTGAAGCCACAAAAACTAGGCGTGATGTTCAGTAAGAGACACACAACACCGGCCCAATGGTGGGCAATGATGTGTCAGGGCTCTTAATGCATACTGATATATAAAACTAATACATTCTTATATTAGTCACATAAAAGTATAAAGTTTCTAAGATAATGTGGATGTGCTCTACACACTTGCGGTCCAATGTGTCTTAAATGGTGGTGTTCATTGTTTACTGTTCAACATGATCGTTTCCCTAGTTTACTGCCACAAAGTTACACATATATGAGCTGAAATATAGTTGAACATGCTTTTCGTCCACTGTTCTCCCACTTCCTTTCCTCCCTCCTCTCCTCTCCTCTCCTCTCATCTGATCTCCCCCTTCCCTTGTTTTATCCAGTCCTCTGCACCTTTCCCGTTGTCCCCTCTCCTCCAATCTTTTCCACTCCACTTTTTTTTCTCATCTCTCTCTTTCTCTTCATCGCTCTTGTGCCCAGAAATGTAAGTGACCCATCTGTGATAGCAAAAGGTACATTAGGCATTAGGGAGTTCCCCTCCGGCCCTGTGTGTGTGAGTGTGTGTGTGCGTAAAACTCTGTGCGTCTGTGCGTGTTGTTAACAGATATCGCCTGATGGACTCCTCCCAGGGGTGCTGTCCGTCTGCTTGGCCAATGAAATGCAGCCAATTACTCTGCAGGCCTCGCTGGCAGCCAATCAAATGGAAATGGGAAAGCTTAGAGATGACGATGGGGTTTGGGGCATAGCACTTATATTGCACTTTGTTAATGTAAAGGAAAGTTGGCGTGTGCGTGAGCGCGTGTATTCATATGAGAGAACTGCTCTCTTTCAATCTCTCGCCGTCCTCTCTCCTGCTTCCTTGTTGTTGTAATATGAATGATGAATGTGTGACCGTGGATGTGAGCAAATCTGAATAGAGCAGAGTGCTGCAGTGAGTGCAGCAGGGAGAGAGATACCCCTTCTCTTTCCTCCCTGGGCAATGCAAGTTGAAAGGAAGAGTTCAACTTTTTTGGGAAATATTTGCTTTTTCTGAGAGTTAGATTAGAAGATCAAATTCAGTATCATGTCTGTGCGATGAAATAATGAGCTGAAGATAGAACATGGTTAGCCTAGCTTAGCATAAAGACTGGAGGCAGGGGGAAACAGCTAGCCTGTCTCTGTCTGAAGTGAAATAAACACATTTTTATCTGACCAGAATCAAAACCTGACCAACAGTGTCTGCGCCATCTTGCAACTACAGCTGGAGACGCTGCATATAAGTACTGGACGGAGGGAAAAACTGTTGTTCATCAAGAAAAAGCTCCAGCATGTAACTGCTAAGATAGGCTAAACACCTGCTGACTCCAGCTTTGTAATGACCACACACACATGAGATTACTACAGATCTTCTCATCTCACTCGGAAAGAAAGCAAATAAGCACATTTCCCAACAACTATTGCTTTCCATTCCATGCCCATAATATATTTCTCCCCCTTCTGCTTTCTCTCAGTTTTCAGTCCACCCTGACCTCTTTATCTTCCTCCCTTCTTTTCTCTTTTCCCCACTCTTGCTCCCTGACACTGCTCCTTGCCTTTTCCTCATCTATCTTCCTGCCACTCGTTCCATCCATCGCTCCCGCCCACCCCGCTCTGTTTCGTCCTCTTCAAAGTAGGTCTCTCGGTGTCAGTGTCTGTCTGTCGGTGGCAGTGATGAATCAGTGACACTGCCAGTGTAGTTAGCGATGACCCTAACAGCTGACTGGTGCATCTCTGTGGGGGAAACTATCAGCACATTATGCAGTATTGATTTGCCCCCACATAGTTGTATGTCAGAGTAGAAGCAGGGGTTGATATCATGGGAGATGGCATGTCCTTTGTACTGTAATATGTCTTATCTGGCTACATATTTAGTGAATAAAATTAGGGAGAAAGCATGTTTATTCATTTATTCGTTTATTCAGTTATTTTTAGTTTATAAGTTCTAAGTAATTAATATTGATGTGAGCAGTAGTCAATAAAGCTTTTCTTAATTCTTTTTCCTATACTTATGAGTTTTTATAACCAGGCAACCCAGGATATTCTTAGTGATTTACCTATAAAGTATTACTAAATAATTTAGCAACATTAATAAAGCCATTAGATCGAACATATCAACCTTTTATAAAGAATGCCTTAAAGGAATAGTTCAGCATTTTGGGAAACAGGCTTACTCTCTGTCTTGCCAAGAGAAAATTGATACCACTTTCATACAGTATCTGTACAGTAAATATAAGGCTACAGCCAGCAGCCGGTTTGCTTAGCACAAAGACTGAACTTCCTGTTGAGTGTATTTTCCAAAATATCGAACTATTCCTTTAACAGAGGGTGGATTTGAGATTTCTTAATTGTAGTTTGTAGGTTGTAGTTGAAAACCTGAGGGCCTAAGGGCTTTCTGACTGGACAGCCCTGTCACCCTGCTCTCTAAACGGCGAATACTGCTGGATGATTTCATATTATTAACCACCCAGTCAGCAATGCCCCCTCACCATCTGAGGAGGAGGGCTGGTTGAGCAAGACTCAGTGAAATGAGTCACACAATTTGCTCAGTTTTCTGCAAGCATCTGACAGATATAGCGACATGCCAAAGGTAGCCAGGTTTACTGAAATGACCCCAAACGTTCACATTATGACATGATGACACAGTAATAGCGCGCATTAAAACAGATTTAAAAACTGTGTGTGTCAGAAAGATAATTAGGTTCAGCCTCTGGTGAACTCTGGGTGAACAAAATTGTCATCAAGTTTAAATTTGACACAAATGCCCGGCATTGGTCCAGGCAATCTGCTCAACATCAAAATATTTGCTGCGGTGTTGACCTGGCTGAGTTAATTTGCACTAAACTGAAGTGATATTTTTCCTCCTTTAATTTCTTTTTAGTTTTCTCATTGGGATTGCTTTCTTCTCTTTTTTTCACACATGTATGCCAGCTGGAAGATCAAACTCCGTCCCTCATTGCTGTGCTGTGCAGAAGCTTCAGCTAAGCTACTCTGATGTTGTTCCTGAAAACGTGACATTAAGATAAAAATGATTTCACACCAGTACTCATGCTCCCTCACGTCACCTCAGCCTTTCTTCTGGGCTGCTTTACGACACCATAAATGCAGGTCTAGGTGTTTTGTTCCTGTGTAAATCTGGCCTTTGAGGCCTTTGATTTTCTTGTTTTTCCTGGGCAGTGGGTGTTGTTCCATTCTGTTTGAGCTGAGGTTTATATTATGTTGTTTGTGTCTTTGGAATGAACTCAGCATGATACACAGCCCTCTGGCACAGATACACACACACACAGACACACACAAGACTTATAAATCCCTTACTTTGAGTAGAAAGTGCATGTATGCGCGTGTGTGCACAAGCATCACAGCATGACCACACATACAAGCATTTACTTGTGCGTGTGGGTTATTTGTGACTTTATGATTGAGTTAATGTGCATTTTTGAGTGAAAGTGTGTGTGTGTGTGCTTGAACCGCATACGCTTCTTTCTTGTGCATTATCTCTCCTAATAAACAGCTCCTTAGATTAGGTTCACGATTTCATCTCTCTACATCCTGTTGCCTTGCACTGAACTCTCATCTTAAACGCTTCAATTCTTTAAAACCCTTTATGGCAGCTGCACACTGAGTGCCTCCATACAGGATTACTTTATTCAATACTTTAAAAAGAAAACATGTTTCAACAAGTAATCCTGACAAAGAGGTTTCTTGTTGAAATATTACTTATGTATTCAATAAAGCACTACTGCATTGAGGATTGGCCTGTGCAGTGAATCCTAATTCAAAGTCCTATTTTATTGTGATTAGCACCTCTAATCATCCAGTGGGATTTTTTCCCCCTCTCTCTTTTGTGTTCATTCAAAAGCCTGCCAAAGTGTGAGGTGGTACAGATGGAGAGAAAGGCACTAAGGAAGTAGGAAAGGATAATTGAAGGGTACATAACAAGGAAGGAAAGAAGGAAGGAGGGTAGGAAAAGAAAGCCAAAAAAAAGGGACTAGAGGAAGAAAATAAGGTGAAAAAATGGAGGGAGAGCTGCAGGAAGGAAGGAAAAGGATGAAATTAGGAAAGCATGGCAGGTAGGACAGCTAAGATGCAGAGAATAATTATGATGGTTATGGCTGTTGATGATGTCGATATTGACAGTGATGATAATTTTCATAATGACGACTCTATTATGACTGTGGAGTATATAATGATCATGCCAACAAGTTCTGTGCATGTCACAGGTGTGAAATGCATGATATGTCAAAGTCTAGTGAATGCAGGCATAATAATGAGATAAATAACGAGCAGGGCTGTGGAGGAAGAGAGTACAGTAATCAGATTCCGAAATCTTCAAGAAAAAACAAATCAAAGACAGGCAAAATAAGCACAACTTTGCGTAACAGAAATTTCTATAAATTTTTCTGCTTTCCTTTCCTGTTAATCATCGATCGACCCCTGAGATTAACTTGTGACCCCTTGTGGGTGTCCTGACCCTCAGGTTTGTACCACTGTGCTACATCTAAATATAATCTGATAGCCCACATCTCTGGACACAGCGGAACTAAAATTAAACTTAAAGAATTGAGTATTTTCGGGCATTACATCAATTAAAGCATTTAAGCCATATTTTATTTGGTTGTTTACTTTTTATTAATATGATTTTGTGCTAAAATGTGAAGTTATACTCCCAACACTAATAACAGCGATTCCAGTTTAGGTGTAAGGTTAGGTCCCAGAGGAGTGTAGCAGAATATTGGCCTTATTAGACGAGCTAGGGAGTGGGTGGGAGAGGGCAAGATAGATAGAGGGAGGCGAGAAAAGACAGAGCCCCTGGACAGAGAGTTAACGAAAAGAAAGGAAGACACAGAGAGGAAGATATTGGACTTATTAGAGAAGAGAGTGAGTGGGAGAAGAGGGCAAACACAGAGAGACAAAGATAGAGACAGAGAGAGAGGGATGATGTTATTTTGTCAGTGTTTCCCCGTGGGGGCTCGACTGCTTGTTAAAAAGTCCTGACAGAGGAACCACAGCAATAACGCATACACACACACACACATGCACACGAACAGACACTGCTCCAGTGTGATAAACTTTGAATAGGTCTCTTTCTCCCTCTGTGTGTCTTATCTGCTCAAATGGACTGCATTCATGCCAAAAATATTCTTCTATGACGTCAAATACAGCCTTGTTGAATAATCTCTCTCTCTCTCCCTGTCTGTGTGTGTGTGTGTGTGTGTGTGTGTGTGTGTGTGTGTGTGTGTGTGTGTATGTGTAGCTTCTATTGCAGTTGAAGGCTACTGTTTCCCTGTAATTACTACCCAACACAAACAAAGGGTATCTGCTCCCCCCTGTTCACACCAAGTACTTTATTAACACCCATTCTCCGCAACACACACAAACACAGTTAAAGAACACACACTCATATTCATAGTGCCACCATTAGATCTGCTTATTGTTTTAAAACACTGTAATCTGGTGAAGACTGAATAAACTTCTTCTGTTTCATAAGAGTGTCAGAGCCATTTACGGAGGAATGCAGTAACCTCACATAATGTGCTGTAAGTAAAAGACAGTCCCAAAGCAATGCTGTTACTGTAATAATATCTCTCTCTGGTCATTATGAGTCTACATAATGTGGTGTTGTAAACACATGCCAAACATTTCTGATGGCATGCATGTTTTTGTTTCACTTTTTGCAGTATCTAAATCATCTTTGCAAACTCTGCCACAAAGATGGGCAATATGTGTGTATGTCCTTAATATTACTGTTGCTTAGGTTCCACTTGTGACTGCTGTTTGTCTTTACGAAGGCAGTTTGTCTGCATTTGGCACATCTGAGGCAAAGTCATCTTCCTGTCCTCTTGGTTATAATGGTATAGATAAACCAATGAGTTCAGAAGGTTTTCTCAACCCCCATAAAAGCATGAAATACTTCAGTTGGAGTGAAAACAAAATTACCAAGTTATGAGGTTTTCACATGAACAGTGGAAATTTGAATGGACATGACATGTTTAATGGGTCTGTCTGTGTATGTGCCTTTTTATGTGTTTTCATTTTTACAAATGGAAATTAGCCAGTATATACATGCAAAGACAATCTTAACAATGTGCTATCTGATCAAAGGCAGAGTTTATGTTGGTATATGATCATCAGATCTTTTACACATATATGAGGATTCTGTCATATCATTGCAGTGGTCTATGCTTGTAGATGATCAACCCACAAATAGGTTGCATTATCCAAATTAATCTTCATAAAAGAAGGGAATTATAGGAATTTCATATAAAACACCACAGGTTACATTTTATTGTCATGCAGATTTTACTTTCTTTTGTTAATAGACATTGGATGAAAAAAATGGCATTGTAACAAAGTACTGTTAACCATATAGTGATAAAGTTTCATGGTACACACGTGTAGTCCAGTGCATAGTCAAACACTGGGCCACCTGCACTGACTTTGGGTCTGGAAGACGAAAGCACTTTGATATAAGTTAGTTAAATGTTCTGCATTTGAAAGAGTGCTGCACAGAAAAGAGAGTTTCCAGTGTGTTGAAAGGTGCTGCATGAATAAACTTATTATTCCTGTTAGAAGTCAGCACACTCTTCAGCACCATGGACAGAGCCCTGCTGCTCCACACATGAGGATGTTAGGTCTGGTGTCTTTGTCAATTTCAAGTCCTATGTCATCTTTCTAATTATGAGTTGTACCTATTTAGAAAAAAATGTCATTAGTTAAAAATCTGTCTTTAAACTGTCTCTTCTCAGTTTATCTACATCTCCTTTATCTGGATTTGACAGAGGATATTAAAAAAGGGATCATTACTTGTTGGAAATAACGTGGTCTCGGTGCCAGTAGTGGGCCATTTTCACTTTCTCTTAATATAGGTGATGCTATCACTTCCTCCTGCTGAAGATCGTCAGTTTAATGATGTCTTGCTGATTTGGCAAACAGAGAATATACCTTGGACAACATATGAATATTGCTTGAATCCATAATTCTTTCATTTGGGATACATCCAACCCAGCAAGCAGCACTTGTTTTAACAAAGTTTCAACTTTTCCTAATTGGTTTGCCTGTTATTTGTCCATCTTTTTGCCTCTGAAATACACATTAGGAGGCAGAAGTGAGTGGTGCCAGCCTATGAGTTGTCACTTCTTGTACATTTGGACTTTGTGTGTACATTTTCTACACTCAGTGGATCTTGGCACCAGTTTATCTGATATTGTATCGACGCCAATCCAGCCCCACGGACACAGGGACAGTGTAGACCTCTTTTTCGCCAAACTGCAAAATTAAAAGTCTCCATAATATATTGTCAAAAGGATAGTTTTAAACATCACAGCCTGGCCAAGTAAAGCCAGATTCGATATGAATATGACACAGTGCAAATGATCTAATGTACAGATGTCATAATAGATCGCCTTTCATATTTTTGGCACTCAGGACCCAACAATACTCCCGGCAACTTTACACTTTGGTGACGACAAGTGGCAGAAAATTGCATTTTGAAGTTTATATGACCTTTTTGCCTACAGCCTACAGATTGTTGGTGAGCTCTGCTTTCTCTGGATGGAGTGCTGCTTTTTATGATTTCCTGTCAGAACATGATGTTGGTAAACGGCGAACCTCAGTCTGGCAAAGTGCATTTGCTGTATACAGTAATCAGTTATGTTATCAGTTTTTGAGAGAATGATGTTATTTTTTGTAGTTTTGGCTGTAGTGACTCTGTCTGTGTGGTTTATATGGTGAGTGCTGTCTGCTTGGCATTTCAGTTTGTTTCCACAGACATTTCGAGCTCTTTTGTTTTGCTGCAGCTATTTTTATGCCTGTCTGTTTATATTTAGTAACTGGCCACCGAGGAATTTTTGTCATATCAGTGTGTTTCTCCTCCAGTGGACACTGCGGAGCTGTTAAACCCAGCAGATAACAGGGTATCTGTGGCAGATATAAGTGATATGTGGATATATATGACATCCCTTATTTGACAAATATATGCAGGTTTTGGTGTGCATGTGTACTACCAGGCCTTTATCTTGGTGAGTGTGTACCTCACAAACTCAACTCAATTTACTAGACACTCATCTGTTTGTGCGTGATTTTTTTTTTTTTGTACACGTGTGTGTGTCATCAGACCAGACAGTGCATGATGCTATCAGCAGCAGAGGATATGAGGACTACTATTTATAACTCCCCTCTATCTCAACTTAGACACACTGTCCTGCCCCGCGGGGCAGGTGCGTGTTTGTGCGTGTGCGTCATTGTGGCCGTGCCTCTGCCTGTTTGTGTGTATGCAACAGAGTGGGAAATTTGAGATGGGGGAGACTGTGAACGCGATAGACAGAGCAAGAGGGAAAGAGCTGTGAATGACAGAGTACGTGTTCATGTACGTGCGTGTGTGTTTGTATGTGTGGGCGCCACTAGCTGAAGGTGTGAGTGGAAAGAAGAGACATGTCACACTTGACAAGGGTGAAATGAGAGGATATGATTGGCTGTTTTCTGATGTCACGGATTGCGAGCCGTCCCAATTAGAAACAATCATACGCTGCTTAGTCACTCCATCAGTCTCTTCTCCACTGCTCTACCCACCTCTCCTCTTTTCTCTCAGTCTGCCCTGCATTCAAATTTCCTCCCTCTTTGTCTCTAATTTCATGTCTTTATGAAACTTTTTCTTGCTAATTCTTTATTGTCGTTTGCCTTTTCAATCATCGTTTCGTTCTCTTTCCATCTGTTATTTTACATATCCGTCCCTCATTTGTGTCTCAATGCCTCCCTCTGTCTCTCTCTCCTTCAACTGCATAACAAAAACTGTGAAAGTAAAATAAATGTACTGAGCAATAATAAAATGTACAATATAATATATGCACACAACAAGTGGGAGTTGTTTGATATATGCACAGCTACTGTATATGAAATCTAGTGACTCCATATTTCTGTTTGTGTTTCTCTTGGAAAGAGAAATTCGAACAACAGAGAGACACCAGATGACAGAGACAGGATTGAAGGTGTGGTTGCCTTCTCTCCCTTAGTTGGAGAGCGAAAATCAAGACGGAGAGGTGGTGTTTTATTCGGCTCTTTGTTGTCAGTGTTGTCCTCCAGTCAAGTGTTCAATAGAGGTGCCTCTGGTCTTAGAGTTATAGGTTAGGCCAACTTAAACTGCCCATTTCTGAGACAGAATACTGAAGCCTGGCTCACCATTATCTCATCCCAAGCACTGTTTCTGATCATGCAGTCGTGTAAAATGAGAATATTGAGCCCAACCTAAACCAAATCTCTTCAGTCCAGTTAGTTTCTGTTGGGTTTTCATATGATGAGATCCTGTGAAAATCAAGAGACATAGATTGGCCGGCACAGATGAGCGCAGGCTCGTGCCCAGTCTCATTTGAGACCAGAAAAGAGCAATTATTTTGGTAAAAGGAAGATTTCCGTGTTGTTCAGTGGTAGAGTTTGGCTTCCTCCCTTGGGGTGCCTGGAACTTGAATCCTTACAGACAGGCAAAAGCAGGCAAAGACAGATTCCTACAAACACACACACACACAAACAGACATAAGAAACATTGGCATGATATTGAAACAGAAATCTGTAGAGATTATTTATTATTATTTATTAAGTGTTAGCTTTTGCTGAATTGATTTTGCATAAATGTTGCATTTGGTATCAATACATTGTCTAATAAAAACCATGTATCTCAAAATTTTGTATTTTTTCAAGTAAACTGAAGAATGAAACTCTCCTTTATGGGTTGACAGAATTCTCCTATTTCTTAAACTAATGATCCACACTGCTATAAATCTATTGGATTATGCAACCATGCAATGTCACAACGCTCATCAAAAGTTTGTCTGAAATAAATAAAGGCTGCAATTTAGCATGAGAAGCTTTTAGCACAGTGGCTAAACAGACAAAATTATTTTATCAATAAAATCAAAGGAAACACTGATGGCACATGTGGGCCAACTGTTTTGTCAACAGGTGGGGGGTGTAGATGTCAATACTTGAAGACAAAAATAAAATAAAAACATTATTCCCTATTCCTTACTCACATATTAATCTGCCACCTTATTCTATTCTATGTATTCCATCACTGGCCCTGTGCTCGTCACAGTTCTCTGTATATTGCAGCAAAGTGTGGGAGTATCGGGCGCTGCTGTGATGGAGACAGGAAGTGACATGTCTTATAGCATGACCTCCCTCCTATCCCACCATGCTCAAGCATTGCTTCAGTTTCTACCCCAATAGAACACACACACACACGCCCACACATATACACAGCCTCTGAGGAGCACTTGAGTCTGAATATCGAGTGAGCCATCCTCACATACAGATACAATACCATTAAAGAGCACTCAAGAGTCTTGGTATAAGGGGAAAAGGACGCACACCCACATTCACACAAATAATGCAAACAATGAATACCCACATTAGTCAGAGACTATCAACACAGTGGAAAAGGAAATGCTAGGTCATGCATGTGGCAATGAAATTACATACAGCGCACTGATATGGTTAGAAATACAATCCCCACCTCCCGATACCCTTTTTGTGTCTTAGAAGTGTAACTCTGTCTACAGGGAAAGATCTGTATAGTAATAGACCAGCAGACCAGTGGAGTTCTGGTATGTAATTGAGGAGACAAAATATTGAGATTATAATTTAATAGGAAAGTTTCAGACACTCATACAAGTTCTTTTTTTTTCTAAAATATTGGCCACACCACCTTTCTGGAAATGGATAATATGCCTTTCTTTTCCTGAATATTGGTCTTTGCAAAACTATGATGGTGTTTTAGGTCTTATATAAAAAAAAAACGGGAAAAAAACCTGGATCTGATGCAGCAAACATTTGACATTTCCTTATCTTTATAGACTCATTATGTATCAACACTCAAGGATGCACTTTTCTCTCTGAATCGAGTGTGAGTTGTCCCCCTGAAGTGGCTTGTAAGCTCTGCTCTGTGTATCTGCTTTGGAGGAGCGTGTAGTAGACATTAAATGTTACCGAGGTGGACAAAGTCAGTGCACTTTCCACAACTGGGTGTTGGAACTTGTTGTGACTCCGGAGGTGCAGATAACGGTGACTCAAAATACAATGCACAAGGAAATGTGTGCTTTTGAGGAATATGTTCCACAATTACGGCTGGAAATTTATTAAGGTTAGTGAAACTACCTCAACTGATAACTGGTAACTGATCACTTGTCTGGCTGTTTTTTCTTTTGTTCTTCTTTTTAGACATTAGGCCTCTCTATAGACAATAGGCTCCTTCACGATGTGTTTTAAACTTGACTTTTGCAGCATATACAGTAGGGTTGAGGCTAATGTTAAGCTGCATTACACTACATAGTAGCTCCTTGCATTACGGTTGCTGCTTCATCACACACTCCAACTCACTAACTCTCTCTTTTTTTCAAGTTTAATCACACTGTGGATGAATTCCTGTAGATGCAAGTTGCAGGCATGTGTGTACATGTTGTGCGTGCATTTATGTGTGTCAGTGTGTAAGTGCATGTGGTGCATTTGTTCATTTGTACAGAATCTCTTTTTCTTCATTTGTCTCTCGCTCCCAACCTTTTGTTCTGTGTCTCTTAGCCCTTGTTCTTTTTTCCCCCCTAGCTGTCAGGTTGCAGCTTCTCTCACACACACACACACACACACACACACACACACACACACACACATAAAACGTGCACACACACCAACCTGCACGTCTATCACAATTAGAGTGCCAAAGACAAGTGGTGTCAAGATAAGCCATGTGTGAACTCTCTGATATTTCAAGGTAACAGAAATCCACACACACAACAAATCATGCAACAAACAACCAAAGACAAGATAACGCTTTGCCAGTCCACACACTTTGTGATACTGTGCTCTTTTTTCTTCCTCACCGTTTATTCCGATTTATTTTGACTCATTTTATCTCATTTAATAACCCGCACCATAGTGAAGTAATTTAAAACAAAACCTCCAACATAAATGAATAGAGTTAATTTGTCCACCTGTAATAGCGCTTGTCTGCTCTGTCCAAGCCCGTGTCTCAGTTTGGCTGAATTAAGTGGCAAATGATTCTGAGTCAGGTTTAATGGAGTGGATATGTGTGACTCAGAGTGAATGTAACCCTCGTTCCCCAGAACCAGGCCCACAGAGTTCTGCAGCCCGCCTGTACCGCACCAATCCAATTTAGGCTTAATTGAATTGTTCTGAGCCCCTCATCCATATATTTCCTCCACAAGAAGCTTATTACTCTCGATCTGTGTGTGTGTGTGTGTGTGTGTGTGTGTGTGTGTGTACTCATATTGTGCCAAAGTTTAAATGCTCTGTTGTTGATTGATATTTCTGAGATGCTGTTTGAATTAGCTGGTGGACTAATAAGGGAAGTGAGATAAAAATCCAAATAAATCTTCAACTAAATGTCTTCTTCCCATCCCTTTATCCTCCTTTCCTCCCCTTTCTTCTTCCCTCCATTCCTCTCCCCTGTCCACTTTTCTCAGGATGTGAAGTCAACATTCTTCCAGTTTGGTGCCTCCATCCAGCAGGAGGCTCTACTGATGCTGAACATCATGGAGGAGTACGATTGGCACATCTTTTCAATTGTCACGTCAAAGTTCCCTGGCTACCAGGAGTTCATCAACATCCTAAAAACTACTGTGGACAACAGGTAGGATCGACTAGACAACTGCTGTGTACTGTTCTCCACAGCGTCATTTACATCTTCTTATATTGTATATCTGATTACTTTTAAATTGAGGAGCCAACAAGATGAAGGAGCAGCACAACGTTGTCACTCAAGAAGTAATGAAATCCCATCGGTGCTGTGCTTTACCAGTCCTGATGTGGATGTGTTTGCTAGCAGAGTTGCATTGGCACAGCAGTGCTTTGAGCTAAATGCTAACATCAGCATGCTAACATGCTCACAATGACAGTGCTAACATGTTGCTAAACAGGTATAATGTTTACCATGTTCACCATTTTAGTTGAGTGTGTTAGCATGTTAACATTTGCTAATTAGCACTAAACACAAAGTACAGCTACGGCTAATGGGAATGTCAATAGTTTTTCAGGTATTTTGTCATGAACCAAAGTATTGGTCGAGACATTTCCCTCAAAACCACAAACATCAACTTCATGGTGGCACTAAGGGAAAAGTGCGGAGGTTAAATAAGTCAGTAGGAGACATCGCCATGGAACCATGAATGTCTGCACAAAGTTTTGTGCCAATCCATCAAGTTGATGTTGAGATATTTCACTGGATAAGTAAAAACCTGCTGGTGGTGCTGGAGAAAAAGTCAAGTGATCACCAAAGTCATTAGAATTCATCCTCAAGGCAATACGGATCTCTGTGCCAAATTTTATGGCAATCCATCTAATTGTTCTTGAGATATTTCAGTCTGGACCAAAGTGGTGGACCGACCGACCAACCGACAGACATTGTCATCCATGGAGCCACGCTGCTAGCAACAATTCAGATGCAAACACTTTCAACACATTAACTTGTGTAGATAAACAACTTCAAAATTATATTAAACATATGTAGCCTTGATATGGAACTATGAAGTACATGAACAATGGGCCGTTTTTCTTCCTTCCATCTACCCTTTTGGGTCATCGTTCTCAAAATCATCTCAGTGCCAACACTTTGCACTCAGAAAAACTGAAGATAACAAGCACTGTAGGTATGTTTCTTGAAGAGTTACGCTTCTAACCTGGGCATTTCTCCAAGCCCATTTCCCCATTTTCTCTCTAATCTTCTCCATTATCACTGCAAATTTCCCGGGAGAATGTGCAAGTTTACTTTCCAGAAGAGTTACTGCACACAATCTTTTGAGCCTTGTATTTTTCATCTCCTCCACTCATACAGTATGTACCTCAAAGACAGCCAGCCTAAAAGGATTTCATCAGCATTCTTGAAATTAATGTAGATGACAGGTAGGTTTACTACACATACAGTTTGGCTGTTTGCCGCACCTTTAGGTCATTTTGACTGATGCTGTGGCTCTCTGCAGAGAGAAAGAGAAAAAACTGCTGAAGAGAACAGCAAGCCATAATTTTTGGCAAAAAATGTCAAATTAATGATGCATGTTCAGCAGTGTTGAGATGTTGGCAAGGGCTGGTGCCTGAACCCATGATATATTAAAGCCCAGCTGAGGAGGGTCTTTTTCATTAGCAGTTACTCTTTGTGTCAAACCAAACAGCGGTCTAAAAACTCTCTGCTTGTGTCTACATTTGGTAACACTAGTTACAATTGTTTTAATTACAAGTAGAGTGGCAACAGATGGCTGATTAAATAAGATTAGGAATCTGTCCCTCAAACAGGTGTTGCTATCAGGAAACTGGGAAGCCTGAGCTACTAAAAATGTCTGCACATTCGCAATTTTTCTAATCTACCCAAATAGTTTTTACATTCTGATCTGGGAGACCCCAAACAGGTTAACCTCAATTGCCCCCTTTGAAAAACAAAATATAAAGAAATTAGTAGTTGTCCAAATAGTTTTGAGAGCAGAAAGCCAAGTCAGAAGGTTACCCAATTCACTGGCTGCAGCTAACAATTTCCCTTTCCATTTTTTTAATTCTTACTTTGTCCACAAGGACCTTGCAGACAAATGGTTGTTTGTTATCTTAACTTTATTTTACCTGATTAATGCAGCGTTACAGGAATATTGTTAGGAAAAAGAAATGATTACAGCTCTAAATGCCAGGTCAGGTAAACTGTTCTGTCAGTCAGATCCTGCACATGTTTTCCCTTCCAGCTTTAAACCCCTTACTTATGTGTTTTTAGATCACCATTAGCTATTGTCAATCAATATCTACTCCATATAAACGTATTTACAATACTTTAGTGAAAGATAGCACCACAGCAATACAGATTTGTAATAAAGTAACTTAACATCCCAATGTCAATATCCGTACCCTCCAGAAGTGATGTTGACCTTAATGTTGAAATAATAGCCATAAATATCATTTAAGAAACAAGAAATAATAAGCCCAATTACCTGCAATTACCCATTGTCGATTTCCCGTGTCAGCATTCAGCTGGTTCACAGTGACTTAGTCATGGGCAGACAGTTTTAATACCAAAGAACTTCCATCATTCACAGCAGAAAATTGGACCAGTCAACTCAGTGAGTCAATGCCGACCTGACCACGGAAACATATTAGTACGTGCAGTAGAACACAGGCCCAGATATATAACAAGAGACTGAGGGAATATCATTTATGGATGGCTACGTACGTAGGCTGTCTGGTGGAGATGAATGCAGGCAGGTAGGTGGTCTGCCTGTCACTATAATCTGCAGATTAAAGGGGACAGAGCAGGGCTTTTGGACGGGAATGGTTGTTCAGGCATTTGACACATTTTCACTTACCTGTATGATCTGGATCATCTTGAACACCGTACACACTCACATGTTTCAACCAAGGTGATTGATCTGCAAGTAAAGAGTGTGCTGAGGGGTAAAAATCCTTACCAATCGGTATCCACAACTATATAATTATTTACCTTTTTATTTTTTCAACGTTGCAGTATTACATTCTCTCATAATTGTTATGACCCCTGCTCTCTCTCTGTCTCTTTCTCTCTCTCTCTCTCTCTCTATCTCGCTTTCTCTGTTAATGTGTCTCTGTGTATCATTGTCTCTCTTTACTAGTTTTGTCATCTGGGACTTGTGAACCATTATCACTTTGGACAGCAAGAAGAGGACAGCAAGTCCCAAATCACTCTCATGTTACACTTCCTGTCTATTGTTGGATTCTTGCATGATGGTTAACTACTTCCCTCATTTCAGTATGTGTGTGTGCATCCATCTTTGTCCCTCACTCTGCCAGCTCTGTCATTAAGGACCTGTACTCCTGATACCACAGCATGCCACCAGTTTATGATATATTATTTTCTTTAATTACCAACATCACCGCCATTTCCTCTGTTTCTGCTGCCCTTTTGCCTTGCGCACTGGGATCTGCTGATTATTATCACTCTGGACATTGTGAAAAAGAGCAACCAGTCCCACTGGATGAAAAAGATACTCTACAACTGCATTATCTTTTTAATAAGCACTAGTTACTTATTCTCAGACCTAGATTAAAAATTTGCTTTGGAATTATGCAGGTCTGTTTTTCTTCACAGTTGCTTTGAGCATTACAGTTTCAACACTCCATAGAGGAAAATCTTTGTAAAAGCATCTATCTTCAGTAACATGGTTGTGCAGGAGCAATGCAATATTAATGAACCTATTTTGTCTCCAAAAGATGTGTCAGAAGCTGCGCTCCACGTTGATGACAGCACTATTTTCTGATAACTGTTGTCACCAATTAGCACATTGACCACAGGCACTGCATTGGTCCTTTCACACTAACAGGCCAGCGTTTGTTCTCCTTGTCCTTTGGTTGTTTGGGCTGGAACCTGCTGAGCATCATTATACAGGACCAGCTTTAGCATTTGCATTCCATTTAGCCTTAATGTGTTTCCCCTGACAATAAGCACTTTACACCTATTAGCATTCACGTCACACTTAACAATGATATTAATTATAATGGATAATTATAACTGCCCTTGCCAGCACCTGAGCAAAGTTAATAGTCTATTAGTTAAATATTAACATTTCACTCCTGTCCTCGTTATCCTTGCTTTAGTTTTGTGGGCTGGGACCTGCAGAATATCATCATTCTGGACGCAGTGGAGGAAGACAGCCGGTCTCAGATCATGCTCAAGAAGGTCCAGTCCCCTGTGGTCCTGCTCTACTGCTCCAAGGATGAGGCGGTCTACATCCTGGAGGAGGCTCGTTCTCTGGGCCTCACCGGATTTGGATACATCTGGATTGTGCCGTCACTCACCACTGGGAACCCGGAGATAACGCCTGACGAGTTTCCACCAGGAATGATTTCAGTGTCATATGACGACTGGGACTACCCGTTGGAGGCGCGGGTTCGGGATGGTCTGGGGATCATAACGTCAGCAGCGGCAGCCATGTTGGAGGAGTATGGCGACATCCCTGAAGCCAAGACATCCTGCTATGGCCAGATGGAGAAGACAACCAAGCTGCCACCCAGTGCGCTACATAAGTAAGTAAAGACGGAGTGTGTTCATGTGTTTGTTTTGGTTTATAATGATCACTAAGAAATGAACAGAGCTATGTGTCTTTTAAGAGGAGAGAAAAATAGACACAGCAGAATCATAAAAGATTTCATGAGGTTTTATATATTTTTGTAACATGAAGATAGGAGTGCGTTAATGCCCATAGAAATATATGAGTGTGTGTGTGTGTGTTGATGTTTGTTTGAATGTATGGCTTCCTGCCACAGTTTGTTTTCACCCTTGTCCTCAGTAATTAGAGACTTCTACCAAGTTTCCACCAAGTCTACGTTAAGGATTGAGATTGAAGAAAGATGCAATTACTGGATAAAAGACCAAGGGATTGAGAGTCAGAGCTAAGAGAATAGAGGAAGTGTAGGAATCAGAGAGAGAGGGCAGTGAAAGAGTTGAATGGGAGTTGAGGAGGGAGTTTGTGATTTAGGCAGTGAAGAAACAGGGAAGGGAAGAAATTGAGACTGGGGTAACAGCGGGGAGCCGCTACAAATGAGTGCTCTCCAAAATTGAAGAGCTCCTTGATGAGTCCTTCTGTTCCTCTTCTCATTTATTCCTCCATCTCTCATTCACTCTCTTCTGCTCTCCTTCTCATCATGCGCTCACTCCCCAGCAGCCAGTGGGAGATGTTGCAGGTCTTGCCAGCTCTGTCTGGCTTTCCATCTGGCCGAGGAGGGAGCGATGCACACGACCTGTGTTTACATCCCAATGTTGTTGTTTTTTTAAATAATGATGTGTGAAATGTCTAAAAAGTTTAAATGGCAAAGTTTGATTCCAAAATGTATTTTCAAAAACAGAAATCAGAAAGGTTGTCTGTCTCTACTGTGCTTCATCTTGTAATTCAGATGCCTAAACTAGAAAATGATTGAGAAGAAGAACAAATTCCGCTACACTTAAAAGCATATGGATGTGTTTGGTACTTAACAGTCTGCTCTGGAATTGATCCCGTGTGTAAGTCTTTATAGTAAGTAAGTAAATGTCACCATTCTTTAGTGCACTTTTGTCTCAGATGAAGGCTTGAAACACAGCTAGAATAACTAACATTAAAGAACAACAACTTGTCCTATATGAATCCATTTTGAAAGATATATTTTCTGATATGCTTTTGCTCAGGAGGCTTAGTCATTGGTTTTTACCCATTATCATCTGAAAAGTTTGCATAATATTAACCTCAGAGTTAGATGACAATATATCAGGAAAAGATGAGAGGCTTAGAGCAAAACAAAGAGGAAAAGAGAGGGAGTGAAATAAATTATACAGCAAGAGATGAACAATGAAATGGGAACATTTAGAGCACTTGGTGTTTTGGCTTTGGTGTAACAAGGGCATTTTTAGATCAGATTAAGTCCCAGTTATTTCCTCTGCTAAACTAATACTAGTTTGGTAAATCGAGATTGAAGTCTGACATTTTCCTCTGAGGCCAGCTCACAGCGGCAGTCTATAAATTTTTACTGGCCTGAAACATTTTCATGTAATTGGTCAATAAATCAACCAGAAACTATTTTGGCCTGTGTGGCTAATGTTACATCATAGGTTGCTTATCTGTCCATCTAATATCCTGCCAAATTCACATCAGTATTTAAGATATTTCACTCTGAAAGTCCCTCCACATTTCAACCAATTTTCATTCGGGTTCTGCACAAACCAAACCAAGTGCATTTTGCACCGTGGGTAGTTAAGGGGGCCTGGGAGATTAGAGCACTCGCTGCAAAAACAGGACTGGGCAAACTCTGCCTGTTTAGAGAGCTTGAAATTTCAGTATTCACTGAAGTAACAGATGAGTTACTGGCATTGATCAGCAATATTTATGAGCCCCCACTCATGAATTATAGTCACTTTGTGCAAAGAGACAGTAATGTATGACTGATTACACCTTTAATAACCTCTGTAGGACTTTAAATACCCAACTCCACACTAATGTAGCTCTCGTTTTGTCAGGAAACACGGATACATGGAAGAGAATTACCAAATATCCAGAGCCAGCTGACTTTGTTCCCAGCATGCTCTGCTGCCTCAGGTTGTTACCCAGGTGATGAGTGGCCACAGATGGCTTTGTTGTGGGTGAGAGAGCTCAGCCAATGGGGCTCCAGGGCCAAGACACGAGAAACATGATTGGTCAAGGCTAGGTCGGGGCGACGGGCCAGTGTGGGTTGTTAGACCATCAACGGCTGTCAGGGGAGGTAGGAGGACATGGCCACGCACGCACACGCACACACAAGCACCCACACACAGAGGCAGGCAGATGGGCTGTATGTAAATGTAAATGACATACCGCCGTACTTACAGTGGGTCACAGTATTTTATCCCACTCTTCTCTTTAGTTCTTCAGTGGGTCCATTGCCTAGTTGTAAGCAAGATGTCAATGACACTATTATCTTATAAGCATTCGACTGGCATTCAGATTGAAGTTTATGCATGTCTTTGCTTGAGCGCCTCTCAGACTCAGCTGTGATTTATGACAACTGTTTGATTTTCAGTGGATGCTGCTTCGGTCCTTCTGTTAGCCAAAACAATAGAAAAAACTGGTTTTGAAGTTAATAATATTAATAGATGGTGCTGAAATCACAGAAAAGTCTGGAGTTCTGCTGACAAGTACCGTGCATTGTGGGCTTTCAGTGAAGTTTTACCTCACTCACTTTGCCTGTGACAGCTGTAATGATAAATCCACTGTGACACATCTAAGATGAATATGTTTTGCAGAGTAATCGAAAAATAAAATTAAATAAAAACAGGAGACAAATTACCAACTAAGAGCGCTGGCCAGGGCAGCCATCAGACCAAATGACAACTTGTGCTCCGTATAAAATATGCTGTGTGTGTGTGTGTGTGTGTGTGTGTGTGTGTGTGCTCGTGCATGTCAGAAACAAGAGAAATATCCCCCCCTTAAGAGAATGTTCTGTCATGACAGATTTACAGTGTCCCGCTCACCTTGCTGTGGTGAACAGTGTGCCTTAAAAGACTTTAGCACTTATTTATCAGTGTGCGTCTGCCTGTGAGTGTGAGCACGCGTGTGTGTGTTTGCGTGTGTGGTAAAGGCGTGGCGGTAGTAGTTTGTCCTGACAGGTAATTTCAGTCTCTAGCCCTGATATATGAGGGTCAGAACTCAGGAAACACATGTACACACACACACATTACACACACACACACACACACACTGAGTCCTGGGGCAGTTGTCTTGTGAGGTTTGCAGAGACATGTACTCACACGCTGCGACTGAGGATTTAAAAGATATATGTCATATGCTGACAACTTTTATAGTTGATAAGATGCAATTATGCAATTAGCAAGCTTGTAGAAGAGCAGTATGATAAAACTTAACACTTAAATTCTGATACTCAAGTTGTGTATAAATATTGTACAAAACTGCTTAACATATTTGTCATTTTCACCAACAGTTAGAAACATAACCTGAGTGTCTTTACAGAATGGAAACAGTGATTCCCCAGTGACTCAACATGCCTGTCACTCCACTGATCACAAATGAAACATTGTAGATATGTGTGTTTATTTATTATTCCTTTGCCACAGGTACATTTCTGTTTGCAGTTCTCCTGTGACTTGTGACAAATTTAGTGTATTTCACCAGATGGGGAATATTCCTGTGCGAGGTGTTCACATGAAACAAACTGCGGTGTGTAAAGTAGTTTGTATGTCACTGTGTTAAAACTGCTGTTGTGTTGGAATCTAATCACTTAATAATCAAGCAAGCAAAAAAGCATGATTTTCAAATAAGAAACGGGTCTTCCTTCCACAATGTTATCACCTCAAACGAAGACAGAAAGTGAGAGGAAGAAAAAGAAAGTTCTAAAAGGAAGAACGCATCTTACAAGAGTGAGTTGGATGGACAGGGTTGCTAATACATAACATGTACTCCGTGTACGTGTGGGTGTGAGAATATCTGCAATCATGAAAAAAAAAGGTCTTGTCAGCTTTAAGTATTAGCTTGCCTTGCAGGTAACAGTCTGGTGGGAGAGGGACTCAATCTGTGTACATGAACAGCAGATGTGTGTCTGTGTGTGAGTATGCAAAAGCTCTCATTTCAACATGAAAAGGTGATTGCAAAGCAAAAACAGACACCTCCGTTTTCAGTCTAAAACAATGAGATAATTGCAGTTCAGGTTCCCGATGTTCCTTTAGGCACTGGTGGGTGTGCATTTTATACAAGACTGTGGGAGCAGTAGTACATTGTCCGGTTGAGGGTGGAGCTCCCTCGACTAATGCTGATACAGCCTGGGCTACCTAGTTGTTTGCAACATCTTTTTGGAGGATTATAAAGAACAGTATTGAGAGGTTGTTTGTATTGTGTTCATTTAGCAGAAGGAGCATATGATTGACAGCTAGTGTGATACATCTCAGAGATAAATGAACCATCAAGTTGCTTTTGGTTTGAATGCTCAGAGCGTGAAGAGACAGGGAGAGATGGGACTGCAGAGCAGAAGATATGAAGGGAATTTAGTCAGTTGCGATGTGAACTACTGCAAATCCCATCACACAAGAGGTTTATTAATTTTTCATCAGAGGGAAGGGTATCTAAGAAAGGTGCTTCAGTATTGTGCAGGGATTCCTGAACTAAAAATTGATTTGCATATTGGAGAAAACCCATTTTATTCGAACTCACAGCTACAGTATAAAGGATCCCAAGCCAATACACACATAAATCCTATTTTGTGCAACAAAAGAAATCCTGCTGAAGTAGCAGTGTGGACATGTGTTGCCTTTTATGGTGCGACTGCAAGCTTGGAAAAGACAAAATGTAATTGTTAGCATTAATCTTGCGCTGCTCCAATCTTGCACAGAAAAAATAACTGCACAAACATAATCTACACACACACACACACACACCAGGGACAACAAGAGGGCAAGAGAGCTAAGCTAGCATCTACTTCACCTTGTACAGTCATCATTCATGCCACACTTAACACATGCCACCTGAGGCTGAGTGCGTTTTCAAGTGACTACCCACCCTTGGGTCATCTTAAAAGACCTAAATCAGCACTGATAGCAGCTCCCATCTTTTTTTCAGACTTCCCTCCCTTTGTCTCTCACAAGCACTGTATGTGTGTGTGCTGCTGCACTTCATAGATCATGGGTGCTGACAGTATACATCATCGCTTTGACTGGTCCTTGTCTTGACGAAGGATAAACGTCTCTATCCTTAACACACACACACACACGCAGCATTATACAGTCCATCTTAACATCTTTGCGGAGACTCTCTCTGCAGTAAAGCCTCTTCAGATAAAATGTGGAGTTCTTATCACAGTAAGTAAGATCTTTGTAAACATGGGGAGATCCAGAGCAGAAGGAGCGAGCACTTGAGATATTATATCTTTTGTGTCAAGAGCACTTTGACAGGACAGGACATAGTACTGTTACCAGAAAATATGGCTGCTGTGGAGGCTGGTCTGTGTAAAATTGCCCAAATATATTTGGAAATGTCATTGTTTCTTCTAATTAACATTATTAATCTTCGTTGCTCACTGAGAAAACAGCATAAACAGAGAGTGTTTGGCCCTGGCTGCTGTAATGCAGTGTGTGTGCGTGCTCCCATTTGCCTGCTGCAGTAAACGTGCAGAGCTGGCTGCAGTGCCCCCCTCCCATCGCAACCCCTTTTACTCCAAAATGAGAGGAAGGGAGGAAAAAATAACACCGAAGATATTTTTATCCTAACTCTGTCGAGGCTTAGTCCTCTTCCTCGCTCGTCATACTTCTCCTCTCTCCATCTCTCTCCTTCAATCTCTCTTATCTTTATACTCTCTCACTTTTTTTGGGTGCTTCTTCTCCGCTGTCTCCCCACCTCTGCACCACCGTCTCCTCGTCCCCCCTAATGAATAGAGAGATTACTGATATAATGGAGGCTGGAAAGTGAGAGGAATTGGATCGCTTTACTATGATCTCGGTGCTACAGGGGAGAGGAAACATTAGGTGGAGAATTGTTGAGGTGGGCAAAGTAATTGTCTGTGTTTCCGTGTGTGTGCGCAGGGATGTTCATTCAGGGTTGTTTAGGGTCAGCTTACGGCGTATACACTCCAGTCTGTGACCGTGTCCTAGCAACACCCTATCAGGTCCACCTGTTTGTTGGGCGTCGGCCCAAACATACTTGCAGACACGCACACACATACGCACAAAATCTGCCCATCCTGTCTACACCCTGTTGTTTTTGTCGTACACTATATGGATGCTCATCTTTCATTATGTGCATCAAATGTGGCTGTTTTCACAGTGGTGCCAATTTTTCATTTAGCCAGTTTGGAAAAGCTGAGTTCAATTGAATTGAATTTCAGATACACATCATTTTTTAAAGCTGCACTAGACAGATTTTTATGAAAAACCTTGCTTGTTTTATGAATCTAAATCACAAAGATTTGTTTCAACTGATATATTGAAAGGCCGTAGATTCGCACTGTTTGCTTGAATGAAAGTTTAGCCTACAGATTGGTCACTGGCTGGGAGTTTGATCACAGGAAACAATAAATCAATTTGAAACTAAATACAAACATCAGGGTTTAAAACATCAGGATTTATTGAAGTTGTCTGAACATCCTCACCTGCTCCCTACCAGCTCTACCAGGTAATCATTTTGTTTACTGATTCACTTCAGACGATGTCCTACTCGTGTAGTCATCTCTTCTAACATCCAGCACAATTTTCGACAGAGTTACATCAGCGTTACATCAGACCCTCTGTATTAATGCTGTAAATAATGTTTTCTTCGCTGGTGTGTGTCAAAAGAAAAAAGAGCATGAGGGAAAATAACCCAAATGAGCAACAAAGGAGAGCAAAATGTACAGTAAACAGATGGAAAGAAGAGTACAGGCTTCCACTGTGCATGTGTGTGTGTATGTGTAAGTGGTGTGTGAGTGTGTCTGCGTCTCTTCCAGATAGACGGTTGCAAAGCGCAGAATGGGCTGTTGTCTAAAAGAGCAGCCTGGGTGCTGGTATTGATTCCGGCCCTCATCCTTGGCTGTAGGCGCCCATAATTGGGTTCAGCGCTGCATCCCGTGTCCAATCAAATGGCTTAATACTACTCACCTGGTTGCTTGCAGGCCAATCAGATTATTTTAATCACAAAACCCACTCAATCCCCTTATCTCTGGCCGATTTCATCTGAACATTGAGTGGCTGTGCGTGTGTGTTACCAGCAGCAATTTAAAGGGACATGTAGGTATCACAAAATGTCAGCACACACACACACACACACACACATATTACACAGCCTTTTTCTCTATTATCTCTGTCACCATCCTTTTGACTTCGTGTTATAATTGGTCTAGACTGCTGGTCTGTGCAACATGCAAGTATGGGAGTCTGTAGTGTATATAGCACAGAATAAATAATATAATGAATAATGAACTTGCTGTAAATTGACAATCACAGTTTCATCTGGCAGGTCATGTGTTGGTTAAAATTATCTATGGCATTAAAGCCATGAACCTAAATTGATAACCAATTGCTTATCAATCAAAGATTTGAACGAAATGAGAAATTATTAGTATTGCAGGAACAGACATGCCGAGAATCAGAGACACAGTTATATAGAGGGAAAGAGATATTATTAGCGATGTTGGCTGATTGACCTTTTTTTTATTTGATATATTTCTTTATTATACATTAGCATTCAATGTGTCAAATGCTTAAAGCGCAATTTGTGCCCCGCGATGGTACCACCTTGATACACTGCAGCGTGTGCTTGCACAATGTCCTACACAGCATGAAACACCTCACCTGCAGAGCTCCAATGTGGCTTTTCAAAGACATGTCACGTGGGCCCTTGTTCCATTTAGAAGTTCGCCCTGTCGCCCGGCCCGAGAATGGAGTAGAAGAGGAAGAAAAGAGGAGCTGTCTCTCCCTTGTTGTACATGACCGCTGACAGAAGGAGTGAGGGAGACAGAGTGGGGAAGGACAGCCATGATTAATGTGGAGGCTATGTGGACCCAAGAATATCTTCCCACTGCCCTCCATCTTAGCTAATGTGACCTGCCATATGGGTCACTCATTACAGTGTGTGTGTGTGTGTGTGTGTGTGTGTGTGTGTGTGTGGTGAGTGTTAGTATGGACAAACTATGGCTTTAGGTACTATCCATTGTCACTTTCTTCTTTCTCTTTCTGTGATTTCTTTTTTCTGGAGCTGCATGCAGAGCAATAAGCAACTAATCTTTTTCTGTTTCTAATGTACACACACTGCACCACTGTAGTACAACATACTACAACAACATACAACACTGTAATTCTGCAGTAACACACACATTTCAAGGAATTTTGCCAGCTTACAGGTCATACCAGGCACACACACACATTTTTTTGTAGGATTTGAATAGATTTTTTTATCCCGCAGCATTACATTTTGACTCTTAATACAAAAGAGCCTGTGTGAATATTTTAGGATAGTAATACTAGCAGATTGTGATTTGACTTTTTCTCATGCTAATGTAATTCACTTTCCCTTTCCCTCTGTTTCTCCTCGCCTCCATTCATTTCTTTCCTTTCCTCATTCTCTGATTTTTCCACCTCCCCCCTCTTCTTCGCTCTCACCTCTCTTACTTCTTATCACCCTCTGTCCCACTACTCCTCACCCCTCCTCCTCCTCCTCTACTCCCCTCACTCTCAGGTACATGATGAATGTGACATGGGATGGCAGAGACTTGTCATTCACGGAAGACGGCTACCAGGAATACCCAAAGCTGGTGGTCATTGTTCTCAACAAGGACAGAGAGTGGGAGAAGGTAGGATCTACACCTGTGTGTGTCTGGGTTGGTTTGTGTGTGTGTACACACACGTGTGCGCAAAAGTGTGTTCTTCAGGACCGTAGCTACCACTGAGGACACAGAGCTCATGTGTGCCATAATATTTCTGTGAATTTTGTTGTCCATTCTACACATTTCGGGTTTTTAAGGCTGATTTTAAATATATTTTAGACTTTTTTTTATTTGACTGTTTTTAGGCAAAAAAAACCTTAATCATTTAAATCAAAGGGATTTAGTATTCTCTACCACACCTGGCAGTGTAGAGAAGGCTACGAAGCAATATTTAGAACATTACACGGGGAGATCAAAAAATAAAGAAAATATAATTGAACAGCTCAGTGAGTAAATAATAGGTGAAATTTGGATATTTTTTTTAAATACCAATGACATTTCATGGAGTTTGGTTTGTGGTTAGACACTAATTTCTTAAATTAGACGGGGTTCTGCTCAGGGATTCATAATATTTGTAAAAACCTGGCTATGGCCCTGGTGTTCTTGCTTGTGTTTAAGTCTGTGTTTATGCAGCTTTTGTTTATTATATGTTTCTCCATGTTCCTTTTTCCTGATCAATACTATTGTTATATGTTATTGTTATTGTTTCTGCAATTTATTTTTGCATATCCGGCAACATACACACCAACAGCAATATATCTGTGATAACCTCATATTGGCCAATAATATCAACCTACATGTATTTGTCCAACTCTAATAATAATATGTTTCCTTTTATCTTTCTCTACTGACTGATATATTATTTCCTTAATTAAAAGCTGGTTCATGCATTGCAAACCTAGATAAACTGTGGTTTGATAAGGATCTAGGTAGTATCACAGTGTTTGACTGACATGTGACCTCTTTGAATTGCAGTGCAAAAACAAAACAAGCAATAAGCCCTAAACACAGTATTGAAAAGGCTACCTCTGTCTCATCGTACAACACTTAGTTGATCAATGAGCTCATTTACTAACAAGCATATGGATTTCTTTAACTGGTTAATGTGAGAAAGCTTCTATAACAAATGGCCACTGTAAATGGCTGAGTATTGTAATGGACTTTAAATGGCAGCCATGTATCTTTAAAGCTACATCTGGCTGCCTCATAGAGGCTTAAATACCTCTTATTTAATGCCCCCAATAGCTCATAGTTCAGGGTGGGTGAGGCTGAGAGGAAAAGTTTGAGAGAAGGATGGAAAAAGAGAGAGGTGTGGCTAAAGGAAGGATTTGGATAAGGAAGAAAGGGAGATAGATGGTTATGTATTTTAGTCTTTTCATTCCTTTCCCTCTCTCTTGCCATCTCCCCCACTTTTTGTCTCGTTCTCTCATAACATCTTGTATCTTTCCTCACATACCTCTACTTCCTCTTTCCCTCTCCTCCCCACCTTCAGCCTTGTTTCCCTCTGTCTTTATTTCTCCTTTCTGCTTCCATCTTTCCATCCTCCATTCCTCCATTTTTTTCCTTCATCTCTTCTCCTTGCCTTCTTCCCCAGGCCAGATAATCTGTGCACTCTGTCTGTCTTTAGCTGTGATTGCTGTTGTGGTCTCTGATAGCACCTCAAACCAGAGTTAATCAAAACCTGAGACCTCCGTTATTGGGGTGGCAAAGGGTCACTGCTCTTGTATGTGTGTGTATTTGTGTGTGTGTGTGTGTGTGTGTGTATGTTTACCCTTCCACACGGGTCACTGAAAGAAACACTTTTTAAGAGACTTGTGCTTCGACCAATCTGTTTTTTATTCAGGTCACATCGGTGTGTGTGCGTGTTACAGTATTCGGTTTAGTTTGCCGCAATCCGCACAGTCTCCACCCAATCTTTGAGACTAGCTTTTTCATATTTCATACTGACACACACCCACACACACGCACACACACAAAAGACCCTTTGTTGGTGTGCTGAGGGGAGGTAGAGTGTGTTGTTGTAAACAGAGAGCCTGTGAAATTGATCAGCACCACTTCACTGTGGTGCAGAGAAAGAGACTGAAGGCAAGAGAGACACGGAGACCCAAAGTGGAAACATAATTGGGAGCTGCTCTCTCTCTCTCTCTTTCTCTCTCTCTCTCTCTCTCCCAACCCCCCTCCCTCTGGTGCAGCCGTCCCACCCATGCGCCAGAAATCATCAGCGGCACACACACACACACACACACACAGAGACTTCCATGATGATCAAGAGATAAAAATTCAGTAACTGCACTAAAATATGGATATGCACTAAAAATATAAAATGTGTCCCCTTGAGGCACAGGAGGGAGAGACAGGGAGAGGAGAGCTATATGGAGCGATACGGAGACGAGCGAGCAATGGAGACAGATGGGCCGGGATAGCGAGAGCAAATGAGCAGGAGAAAAAGAGACACAAAGAGAAAGAGAGGGGAAGAGAGAGGTGGGACTGAGCCACCAGCATGTGCATGTTTTCTCTTTTTTTTCACCCACTACAGGTGTTTAACACTCAGGTTTTCAAAGCATCCACACCTGCTGTTCTCTGCAACAGACACACACGTGCGTACAGTTGGTTAGATGGTGTATTTTTGAGTTTTGGGAAGAGCTGCTTATAAATGTGCTACACCTGTTTGGTTGGATGTGTGTGGTGTTTGGAATTTTTTTTGGAGGATTATGTAATCGCCAGCGAATTACTGTTTTATTTAAAAGAAGAGCACATTGCAGCAAATCATGCGGGTATATTTGACTGGATCAGAAGGCTGGGTCCAGTGTGGCATCATGGGGGATTTATGCAAAATTAGGCTTTTTATCTGTGAATAATGTGCTGTGACAACTGAACACATATAGTAGCAAGAAAGAATTACAATGCAGATGGATGTGGCCCTGCCAGGAGTGGGTTACTCACCACGCATGAATGTGTAGAATCAAAGATGGTGCATGCTATGTTTTTTAGTGTATCTCCATATCACAAAATACTAATATGTTGTAATGATGCTGCATTCAGGGGAAGCAATGAATTAATTCAATTCTGGTCTAGTATTGAACAGTTGAAAGGAGCTTGCTTTACTTTGAGGTGAAGGCTGCACACACCCACACATATACGCAAACAAAAAAATAATAATTTCAATTCCACCTTATTTAGATGTACTTTGAACTTTATGCTTTGTTAAATATTAAGAAACTCATTAAAAACACTTTAACAAGACTAAAAGGCTACAGCCACCCTTGCAAAGCTACTTAGGCACAGCAGTGCCAGGTCAGCATGCTAACATGTTGATGTTAAGCTGGTATAATGTTGCATGTTCACATCATAGTTTAGTGTGTTAACATGCTAACATTTGCTAATTTGCAATAAAGACAAAGGACAGCTGAGGCTGATGAGAATGTCTTCAGTTTTGCAAGTGCTGGACAAAAAGAAAATGTACTGATGATGGCGCTATAAGAAAAGTCAGAGGATCAGCAAAGTGATCAGGATTTATTGTCTGGTAACCACAAATGTCTGCACAAAAATTCGTGCCCATCCATCCAGTAGATGTTGAGAGATTTCACAGGATATGTGAAAAATCCATCCAGCAGTGGGGGAAATTCATAAATATGTATCAACTGACTCCGGGGCTTTCAGAATTTAAAACTATATTTGTAGGAAATCAGAAAATGTATAGTGGTCAAGTAAAAAAAACAACACCATGTCACAGTTGGTGCAGCTTTGTGGAAATACAAAGCTTTAGAATCACTGACGTAGCAGAAATGATGAATTTTCTTATTGCGTTCAGAGTTACAGTATAACTTCACCGACTGAATGAGAAAAGTGTATTTACCGATCAGAACCAGGATGTTATGTTTTATTCCTGCTGAGTAGATGGAGTGTGTAAATTGCTTCAGGAACTGCTGCAGTGTTAGCAGCCAGTTCACAAAATAATTATTACAGACAGCATGGGATTTGTGCTTGGAGAATCACAATATGGAGAGCAGACACACATAAAAGCCCACGTGCATACACACACACACACACACACACACACACTTCCAAATCAACACACACATGCATTTTCGATCCAGACCTCACTCTTCTCTGAATCTTAATAAAAGTGCTCCCCTTTAAGGAAAGATGTCTAAATCCGTGGATGCGGTTTTCTCTCGCTCTTCCTATCTGTCATCCTCTTTCTCTCTGCCCTTGTTTTTTACACACACACACACACACGCTCACACATGCGCGTGCATCCTCACACATGCACGCAGGCACACACACACATTCACACACATAAACAGAGCAAGCGTAGGAGAGGGAGAGCAGAATCCATTTTCCCGACATAATTTTGTCTGACAGGAGTGACAGATACTGTTTTATGACTGAATGGGTTTCTCCACGCTATTAGGAACTCATTCTCCCATAATGCAACTTGCCACAGCGATAACTCTCCCAGAGAGACTGGCACAGAGAAGGTGCTCAGAGTAAGAGCACTGACCCTTGTTTTTCTTTATTCTTTTATCATTCTCTCTCACTTGTTCAGCCGGGTCGTGGTTGATTGTAGCCTTTGCGTGTGTGTGTGTGCGTATAGGTCACACACACAGAATGAGAGAAAGAGAGAGCGAGAAGACAGTGTGAAATAGACGAAATAGAGAGCAAGACATGCAGGTACAAAGAGCAAGGCCTTTCAAATATAGATACAAAAACTGAAGCGGAAAATAGAGAGAACACAAAAAAAGAAGGTTTGAGGTGACAAAAGAAAGAGTAAATAGATGAAACAAAACAAGGGATTTTCAGGACAAAAAAAAGATCCTGGGAAACAGAGTTCTTTGGGGGCAGAGTCTCATCTCTAAAGTGGCTCTAAATTCGTCTCAGGGTGATGGTGCGATAGGATTGCCACCATGGGATGTTATAATGCACTAATCCCACAGGCCCCATCATCGTAACCTCCCACTGGCCTCGATGTCACATTACACACACACATACACACATGCACTACTTTCTATGTATTGTGTGTGTGCAATATCTGGTATTTCATACGGGGGAGATTCAGCATTCTGCTGCCCGGCCGGTCGATAGAGAGAATCCTCTCTCGTCTCTGGGCATTAATTTATAACCCCTTTTTCTTTAATTAGAGAGAAGGAGAGACAGAGAGGAAGAGGGAAGAGGAGAGCAGGAGGACAGGAAATCAGAAGAGCTGCTGAAGTCAGCTTATTCTTCCCCTCCTCCTCCTCCTCCTCCTCCTCCTTTTTTCAGTCATCTTCTGAGTAGAACATTTATCTCTCCTTCGAGTTTATTGATTCATCCGACCAAATCAGGGCCAGTCCTCAAAAGCTTATGTTAATGATTGAATGGGCCAAGCAGATTTGATTTGTATGTCTGTTGTTTCAGGTCTATTGAGTGTACATTACAGTGCTGTGTATACTGATGCAACAAGTAGTAAAACCAAACATATTAGATTAATGTAGGATCTGTAGTCAATACTGCCTGTGCACTTTGCATCATACAATATGGGACCCACCGGGAAAAAATAAATGAATAAAAAGGAAGAAGAAGTGCTGTTCTTCTAGAAAAATGGAGCTAAAAGTGATTTTTCCAACAGGAAAAATCAGGCATAATGTTACATAGTTAAAACACCCGTGGAGTGTGTATGTCAGCATAGCACACACAGCTGGCAACTGCTGCTTTAGGGTCTTACGAAGACCAGAAAATGACTCCAAATAGCTTGTGCAGTAGTATACAAATGTTTTGAACCCACACTTTTCTATTCTTTTCCTCTCTGACTCATCTTTGCTTTTGTTTTTGTTTTGTTTTTTTCCCCCAGATTCCCTTCATTTCTGTGAAGTCCTATCTTTCTTATTATGCACAAATTCCCCCTCACTTTTACATTACCAAGCCCACTTCCCACTATACCTCCCCGCCCTTTTGATAGACACACACACACACACACACATGTACACATGCACTTGCACATACACATACTTGTGTGCGTAGATACATGCACGCACTCACTCACTTGTGAAATGCAAAACAGCTGGGGTAGGACAGATAGACAAATGCAGCCGTTCCCTGGAGAGTGAAGGTGACACACAAGAAACCACACACGACACCTCAGCGTCCCCCCCCCAACATAAACACCTACACACACACTCTTAGAGATGTAGCCGACAGCAGAGTGAGCTGTTGACAGTGGTGCCGACTAAGAGCTGAGAGAAAAGACTCTAATCCCTGTCAGAGGATAGAAAACCACTCAAAGCAAAACAATTAAAATGCTAATTTCACTTCCTCCTCTCTGCTCGCCTGTTAATGACTTAGCCAGGCATGCAGGCTGAGCAACAACATGTGTGTGTGTGTGTGTGTGTGTGTGTGCATATGTGTGTGTGTGTGGGGGGGTAACAACCACTCCTATATGACTCCAGGGTCAAGGGGTGACAGATTAGCATGGCTATATTATGTGTATTATGCATGTGTGAGTGTGCATAGTGTGTGCTTATTGTTTTTTAAATATTCTGTTTTCTTCGCACACACAAAACATTTTCAGTATCTTAGCCCGTCTCCATTTGTTACTGGCTTAGACATCCACACATATATGCCCTTATGTGTGTATGTTAATGAGTGTGCAATACACACAAAAAAACTTTGGCTTTAAAGCCAGATATCCTACTCCACACAACAGCGGTGTTGCTGTGCAAGGCTAGGAGAGAGAGAGAAGAAGAAGAGAGCAGGACTTTTGAAATGGAGGGAAAGAGCGAGAGCGAGGTTTTGCCGTTTTCTGGCTCCTGTAACATTAATAATTGAGAGTCGAGCAAAGCCTTGCTGCCTGCTGTTGTCTCTCTCTTTCTCTCTGCCTCCCCTGTCTGACACAGACATGCGTAGACATTGCACGCACACACACACACACACATGCTCACACACACACACACATTTACACACAGGTGTGGGTGGGTAAAAAGCATCCATAGGGGAATCTGTGACATCACAGCTCTGAAAACTTTCTGAATTATTAACAGAGCCACAGCGCTATCACACTGCCACACTCCCTCTCTCTTTCTCACACATGTTTGCATTCATAGTCATGCTGTATATTCCTCGGTGTGCATTTTGTCATGTATCCCTACATGCCGCGCTTTTAATCTGTTATGTTGCACACACAGTCATACTGGCAGTCACATTTATTATGGTCTGTGAACATGTATACTGATTTGTGTGTTTTTGTGCCATAAAAGCAACATATGTAACATTACAAGGAAATGTTAACGTGTGTCTACATTTGTAATCCTCTCCACTTCCTGTCTGCTTTGAGTTATTAGGCAACAGATGGCAGCAGTTAGGAAATTACCAGGTAACGAAAAGTAACACACTGTGTTTCTGAGAATGGTTTTCCTGCCATGTTATGATCACTGGATATAATTTTCCCACCACTTCCACTTCCTGACTTGCCGAGTAATTAGAGACACTGTGTTTTCAATGTGAGGTCATGGGTCTAAACCCAACAACAGCCAGTGCTACTGTTACTGAGAGTGTCTTCGGGCAGATGCTGACTCCCAACCTGCTCACTAATTGTAAAGTATTGGATGAGATCCACACCCTCTATAAATGCCTAAAATGTAAATCTAACTTAGTGAGTCTTATTGAGCTTAACTCATTTATTGTCTCGTCTTTGTTATCCTCCTCTCCTTCCTTCCAGATGGGGAAACTGGACAACCGCAGCCTGACACTTAAGTACCCGGTGTGGCCGCGCTTCAACTCCTTTGGTGATGCTGAGCTGGACGACAACCACCTGTCCATCGTCACTTTAGAGGAGAAACCTTTTGTTATTGTGGAGGACGTGGAAAGGCTCACCGGTACCTGCATGAGGAACTCTGTGCCCTGCAGGAAGCATATCAAAGAGTAAGTCTGCCATCTATCTATCTATCCAGTTAGCTATCTAACTAGCACAGCACTGTTGCTCTCATTGCAAATCACCTGATATGTCTCTTTGGTCCAATACAAATTCCAATAAAAACCAGGGGCATGTCACTGGCATGTCATTTTCTATACTATGGGAATGAAAACAAATCCACAAATCTTAATATAAAGTGGTATTCAAGACTACAGTTACTGTCCAACACAATGACACTGACTGACTGAAACATACTGCAGTCTCCATGTGATGCAGTCTACGAATTAACTGATTGATGCGTAACTTTGTATGTATGAAAAATGGGACCAAGCGTTCCATTTTATATCAGTGTATTTGATAATCAGAAGGTGGTAAAAAATGTGTCATCCATTTTCCATTTCCTTCAGCACTGTCGCTGTGTTCCTCTGTGCGCTCTCTCTCTCTCTCTCTCGCTCCTCTCATGAGCATGGGAAGAGGTGCAGTGTGCGATCTATGCAGCAGCTTCTTTCCTCCCCCTGAAAATGGAGGCGACTGCTGAACTCAGCACTTTACTTCCTTCCTTACCAATTTTCTCTCTAACGCCCAAATACTGCTAGCCCCTTGCTATATCACATTCCTGAAGTATACACACACAGTGAATGTGGCTTAGGCTATGTGTGTATGTGTGTGTGTCACTAAATGGCTTGAGCGCTGCTGAATCAAAGCATGTAATTGGTTTGCAGATAATTTAATATTATTTCTCTCCACTGGAACACACACACACTCACGGACACGCTTACAATAAGATTGGCATGTACGCTACACACTTCGTGTCACTCTTACTACTGCATACATGCATGCATACAAAGTTACTGACTGTAACTACTACACAGACACACACACATGGCAGCACACACACACAAACAGAGCTGATTAAGCGGTAATAGGGTCCCAGGGAAGAGGCTAACAGAGATTTTCATCCAGAATGACTGTGAAGTAGGGCGGAGGATAAAGCATCTCCAAGGAGGAACACAAACACACACACACAAGTTCATATACACTTTCTGTTGCCACATGTCCACTCACTCACAGGCCAATGCATTCGGGTGCGTTCCTCCCTCCCACAGCGCAATTCCCTCTCAAGCATCCGTAGTGTCCATTTGGAGAAAGAGGGATGGATGGAGGGAAGGAAGGAAAGAGGCAGAGGGAGAGGAATGATGGAGGGGTTGGATCGGGGGATGGAGGACTATCCATGCATGCAGAGCCACAAATTCACTCATCCAGGCTAGGCCTGAGAACAAGCCATACTCACACTAACACACACAATCACACACATACCCACACCGCCCTCTCTGGAGACCCCTCAGGCCCTGTAGTGTTTCTATATCAAGTTGGCCCTGCAACTTCACAAACAGCCTCCATAACATCACATGCTCTCGCTGCCTGAACTGTACCATGGCCTGCCTAAATGGGTACACTGTGTTCATGAATGCAGCTATTACAGTTCTGGCCTATATGCTTGCTCTGTCACTGCCCCCACCAGCTGAACCTGCCAGAAACTTGACTTGGTTGTCCTTGTTTCTGTTATTAGTATCACAGTATCACCCCCCCCCCTCCCTCCCTGTGCCACTTTAACATGTAGTTAGATTACAGTGGCATGCCTACATTTTTGTTACCATTTCAATATCATAAAATATAGATATAGTATATTTTGCTTAAAGCAGCCATGTTTGCAGTACAGGCATGAAATTTCCATATCAAACACATTTTTTCCCCCTGCTTTACTGGGTCTGCTTAGTGTGAACTTGCCTAATGCATCTTACAAATTATGGATGTTTCCTTTTCCTTTTTTCTGTGCAGAAAACCTGTGATTTAATTTGGACTCATTGAAGTTATTGAATGCGTTTAAAGTCGAACATATGGCAAGCATGCAGAACCACAAGCCACTATCTCTTTTACTCTCTCATCATCCCTCTCTGCAAGTCTCTCTGTCCATCCACCTATTCTACTATGTCTTGCTGGATGTATTATGTCTTGCTGGATGTATTACCATAACTGTTATGCTTATCACCACTATGTTTGTGTGCTAAATTGGAAGCCATGGGCCAGCTTGAAAAAAACATTGCGCCAGAAGTGTTAGACAAATGGATATTGCGTTACAGAAGTCAAAGTCTTTATTTTAGATTGATGAGGAAACAAAACCCATATTGCTTCTCTGGCAATGAATTAACCTGGTTTTGTTGACACATTGTATATTTGAAGGGGCATTCAGATGTAAATGAGCTTGTTTATTTCATTTTAAATGAGTTCTAACAGCTGCTATAGATAATATCTGGTTATATCTGTAGAAAATCAACCTGGGTGATTGTGCAATGTTTCACAGAAAGTCATTCACAACTGCTGACAGATCCAACGCCTGGCTTTTTCAAATGAACCTTTCCTCTCTTGTGTGAAACTATTAGACAATAAAAAGTAAATCCCCCTTCCAGTTTGAAGACAGGAAAGAATTCCACTTGGGGTGACATTCGTTTGACAGATCGATGGCGACTAGTGAGGGTAACTAGTGAGGAGTTTGCACTGGGGGCAAGAATTGGCTAATGTTTTTCCAAGACTTCAGAATTCCTCCAAAGTGACAGAGTTTCAGCTCTGAAGGTAACTGCAGAGTCACGGCCAGATGTCTGGAGTGTTTTTTTTTTCTCTCTTTCCATCAAGTTTGTGTCCAGGTTGTTGTTAAACTAAAGGACGAGGTTATCTTCCCCTAATTAGCACACATCTAAAAGTTAAATGAGAGTCCCAGGTGGCTGAAAGTTGATGTGCACTCTTGTGTGTGTGTGTCTGAACTCTCCTGCTCTCAAATTCATATACACAGATGGTACAAGGCTTGCAGATGCAGGGCCGTCATAAACCTCCTTCTCTAGAGAGACAGAGAGGTAGAAGGAGAGAAGAAGCATATTTTTCAAGTCTTCTGATGTCATTACTGAATAGAACGACCTCAGCTTAAAGGTGAAAAAGTCCCAGGGTGATATTTGTTCATTGGTGCGTTCATATAAATTAAACAAGTAGAATGGAAGGAGAAGCAAACTGTGTTTTGTTTGTTTTTACCCCGAAGAGAGATTGCCGACAAGTCTTCAGTCATACGAAGTCTATAAAGGTGGAAATGAAAATTTAAATCAATAAGAAAACATCCACCTGGATTAGTCAGTCTTTTTTATGCAAACAGTCTGCAATTAAGCACACTCAGCGTATGTTAAATGCCGACTGTGTGAAATCTTCTGTTCTGTGCCATTTCACTCATTTTCTGTCACAGACACTAAACTACAGTTGATAATTGGTCGAAGCAGCTGCTGTTCAAAATCAGCTAATGATGTGTGCATTTTGTTTGTGTTTCCTCAGCAACACAACAGAGGCTGGTGGGACATACATCAAGAAGTGCTGCAAAGGCTTCTGCATCGATATTCTGAAGAAGATTGCAAAGTATGTAAAGTTCACCTATGACCTGTACCTGGTAACCAATGGCAAGCATGGCAAGAAGATCAACAACGTCTGGAATGGGATGGTGGGAGAGGTAAGACGAACCCCTGTATATGTTTGTGTGCGTGTGTATGTGTGTGTGTGTGTGTGTGTGTGTGTGTGTGTGAAATCTGAACCAGTCTTCACTCAATAAATATCAATTTCAGATCAGTTTATTTTTATGACATGTGTATTAAGGAAGTAATACACGTGTTTTGTGGTGATGAATTGAATTGTATTCATATCAAAATACTTTGCCTACTTGACTACTTTTTTGCCCACTAGTCTTGAATGTGGCATAATAAGAGTATACAGCAGCCTATTAATACTGCAGAAAGTGCTGGAGCATGTCATAAATGATGTGCAAGAGTATTGAAGTCTTCACTTTTAGTTTGGAGCACATTTGAAATGAGTAATCCAAGCCAAGGCTGAGAGGAAATTAGAGATGCTTGTATGACAGAATATTCCTGTTCCTTATGTTTCAAAAGGAGCTTTAAGTGTTGACTTTGCAAAACTTTCACAGGGTGAGGGGGAAAAAAAATTCAGCTATGAGGCTTTGGCACCAACTGTAAATGCTCAGAAAGTAAACAAATCTTAGCTACTCCTGCAGAAAAATCCTTTGCATATCTTTAATTACCAGCTTCAACTTGAAGGTAAAGTCCCAGAGTTCATTTTAAGACTGTAAACTTTATTGCAGTCTGTATTTTTTTAATGGCAGACTTTATTAACTCAGTTGAAGTTCATCTGGCATTCATCTTATTTAGCAGTGACTCCCGCTTGCATATTGATCATATTGATTAAGATTCAGCATGAGATTAAAAAAAACCCTATTGATGTACAGTCAATAAAAATCATACCCTGGTGCAGATTTGGCAGGTTTTTTGATTATTTTGTTTTTAGAGTATTACCATGAAATACAATGTTAATTTGTAGAGACTAAATTAAAACTAAGCTTGCATAATTAAACATGGGAATTTTGTTTAAATTTTCATTATTATCAAAGTTTCTTTGGATGTAATCTGTAAGGATTAGTGTTGGTCTCTGTGTATGTCTGGCTGCAATGTGTATCAAATAACTAAAGACTGAACTGGGATCTGAACAAACACTGCAATGATTAAAGTGATCTTTAAAAGGTATGTTGATTATACTGACTGCTTGTAGCATTTCACTGCCTTTCACATGTGTGGATGCCACAATGGTGGAACAAATTGTAAATTTTCTTCTTCTTCTTTCTCCCTTTCTCTCTCTTGACCATTTCTCCTTTCCCCCTCTTTTTTATCTTCCCTCTCATCTACCTATCTTCCTTTCCTCAACCTTACAATCTTGCCTGTCTCTCTTTCCTCTATGTCTGTCCCTTCCTCCTTTTACATCCATCTCTTCCTTTCTCCCTGCCCTCACTCCTCCCTCTTCCTTCATCCCCAATCGCTCACCCTCCTCATCCATCCACCCTTCCTCCCTCCCTTTAACCCTGCGTCCCTCCCTCTCCTCCGCCCTCCAAAGGTGGTCTATAAGAAAGCCGTCATGGCCGTCGGATCTCTGACGATCAATGAGGAGCGTTCTGAGGTCATCGATTTCTCCGTCCCGTTCGTGGAAACCGGGATCAGCGTCATGGTCTCCCGTAGCAACGGAACCGTCTCCCCGTCAGCCTTTCTCGGTAACTGTCACCGAATAACTGTTGCTTTGTTGTTGCACTCAAGAGAGAGGGAGAGGAGGATGTGTCTTGTTTGCTTTTTCGGTCTGTGTGAGTGTAGAATGGTATTTGTCCTGGGTGTGTGTGTGTGTGTGTGTGTGTGTGCTCCCTGAGATGCAGAGCTGACAACACAATTCAGTTCTGTTACACAGCTGTCAATACTTGCTCTTTCATCGTAGGGACTTAGTTCAACTCCTGCTTCCTGTCACAATGACTCTCACTTACCTGAGAGGGACTTAACCACAGGATTTTAACCTGAGTGACCATGAATATCCCTGTTATGGCTGCTCAGTCACGTTCATTTGATGTGTAGTGCTTCAGCATCGACATCCAAGTTCCTGCACACACATACATGAAGCCACAAACGCAGCCACAGGCACTCACCGGCACAAACGCAAGCCGCCAACAAAATTGCATAAAAGTGAAGAGAGAAACACATGCACATGCCAGCACACATAGGCACAAAGACACACACACACAGGTACACACACGACATGTATGAAGCATGCAGTTACTGCTGGAAAGTGGCAATTATAAGGGCTTAGCAGGAAAACCCCATAATGGCTGCTTGCCAGCGCACACACACACAGTGCACGGCCCTGTGCCAGCAGTGCTCTCCCATACATTAGAGCAGGGTTTAATCTCTGCAGTAGTGTTGTGAGCTCAGAGGGAGGACAGGAGTGCTGACACCAGGGCTTCCTATACTGTACGCCTCCTCACACTGTCAAATAGGAGGTGTGCCTGTGTATATGCAAGTGTGCGTGTGTGTGGAGGGGGGGTTATCTATGGGCTCTGTGAACGTGCAGGAGTCAGCTTGTTATCCATGCAGTCTTTTTCTCAATGTGTGTGTGTGTGTGTGTGTGTGTGTGTGTACATGATTGATTTATTCATTCAGTTCATGGAAAGACGGAAAGTGAGTGAGCATGAATCAGAAAAAGTGATGTGTAAGATATGAAAGTTTAATCCAACATGTGTTAATACTTAATCTCTGTCCTCTTATTTCTTTCTTCCCTCTCTCTCAGAGCCATTCAGTGCATCAGTGTGGGTGATGATGTTTGTTATGCTCCTACTGGTGACTGCAATGGCTGTCTTCATGTTTGAGTACATCAGTCCTCTTGGCTTTAACAGAAACCTGGCGCAGGGAAGAGGTAAGCACGCACATGAACACACACACACACAGTACACCACATTTCAGCATAGTTAAATATATCCTGATATTATTGTGTCTTATAAGAGAGAATTCTTACCTACAATTTGTATGTTTTCATCTTCCTCTAAACCATCTGTCTCTCCTTCTCCCCTGTCCTCTCTTTCAGACCCCCATGGCCCTTCCTTCACCATGGGCAAGGCCGTGTGGCTGCTGTGGGGTCTGGTCTTCAACAACTCTGTGCCAGTGCAAAACCCAAAAGGGACCACCAGTAAGTTCATAGTGTCTGTGTGGGCCTTCTTCGCTGTCATCTTCCTGGCCTCCTACACTGCCAACCTGGCTGCCTTCATGATCCAGGAGGAGTTTGTTGACCAAGTCACCGGTCTCTCCGACAACAAGGTAACGGACAACAAATGGGAGAGGTAGTTTGTGGATTTGACTGGCTGGAAGGTGGTTTGTTTGTAAGTTAAGAAGTGTAAGTAATAGCCCACCCAATACACACTTACTTGTTGCAGATTTATTCCAATTACCTTTCCTGTACTTTTAAAGATCTAGTCGTCCTACAGTTACATGTACAACCTTTATGTGCTCTATAAAGGCTCAAACATACAAGTTTTACAGTCATAAATGGAACTTGTTGTGTATACTTTTTAGTCAGAAATAAGAAAGTGGATTTTTTTTTGTTGGAAACCAAGTAGTACAGAAGAAGTACAGAAATGCATTTGCTGCAACACCAGTAAGAAGTGTAAATGTGTCATGAATAGAATAAATTATGTATACGCATGGCTCTAGTTAATAAAGTAATTTAAGTCCACTCCACATGTAATTACAATCTTGCTGCTATGGTACAAGTGCAGAAAACCCACAAAAATCCCTTAAAGGGGCTGTATGTAACAATTTACATTTATTAAGAGTTTTTTAATAGTTTTTTATATTGGCAATGTGTGAACGGATTGTAACATAACTTGAGAAGAAGATGAGACCTTGACTGACTTTCTCGGGTGCCTGTAACACCCTGTAGACTGATTTCTATGTAAAGGACTTGGGACAGTTTTTCCGGGAAAATCCAACTGATGAGACGTTATGCCCGTTATGAGTGCCTTTCCTCTCTTCAGATTCAGCTCCTATTGCAATTTAATCACAGCAAACTCTGTTTATTTTGGGACCATACCGCTGTAGTAAGCCAGATTAATTCACTCGACATGTCGA
>NTHP01000060.1:164549-174549 GCA_003416845.1 Oplegnathus fasciatus
AAATCACAGCAAAATCTGTTTATTTTATTTATTTATTAGTTTATTTTATTATTTTGGGATCGTACCACTGTAGGAAGTGTCCACTAAGCTAAGGTCAGCTAATGTAGCTATGCTGACGTTGCTGAGCCTCTCGGTGAAAGCTAGACAAACAGCTGGCTAGGAAACAATCAACATTTTTTTAACAACTTTATTGAAAAGCAAGCTATCAATGTGATGCCTGTCAATCACTTTCAGTCTTGTGAGTGTCACGTCACTGTTTTGGCCGATGCTGGCTCGCACCTATGGAGTGCGAGCACAGGACCTGGACTGCTGACTGCAGTTGACTTATGGTGTCATTGTTAACAAGCATTTTCTGAATGTTACACACAGCCTCTTTAAAAATAAGGAATTTCTTAGACATTCGGATCTAAAATGTAAGTAAGTAAAATTGTGTTTGGATTTAACTGCTCATTCAGGGTGGGCATGTATAGTGTGGATAACAAGACATTTTTCCTTTGAGGTGAACTATTCCACACAGACATTTTCACATTTTCTGGTCTTATATGCCTGCAAAATGCATTTCTCCACAAAAATAAGCTTTATTTCCTAGCCTGTTTAAGCTGTCTAATAGAAATAGTATTCTGGTGCTTCAGCATGAATTTTTGTTAGTAAAAGATTTAGATTAAGAATCCAAATCTCTTCCATTAATATAGGCATTGCTTGTCATACCACTGTTGTGCAGCTATGTGATTGTAAATCATTACACAGGCACAATTGTGATAATATTCACTGAAATGTAAAAGTATAAGAAAGTAAGAAAGGGAAGATAAGTAAAGTGATATAGAAATGTGGAAAAGGTGGCCATGCAGGAGGAGGACGACAGGCTGAACGATTAAAGGAAAAGGTCAAGCCAAATGTAGAGAAATAGAAAAGAAAAGCAGGACAAAAGGGTAGAGTTCCTGAGGAGAGAGAGAGAGAGAGAGATGTATCGGGAGATGCTTCCAAGGAGAGAGAGCATTTGAGACTGATGTAGAGGGTTTTGACAACATACAGAAGGAGAGAGGGGGGGAGGGATGGAATAAGGGGTAAAGCAACTGGCAGGAGGGCAACTGAGGAATAGCGTGAGGCCAAGACACACAAGATGGTACAAGACAACATGCGGACAGATATGGGCCAGGTTGACGGCTGAGGTAGGGAGAAAGAAATGGCATGAGGAGAGAGAGAGAGTAAAGGAGATATGGAAAGACAGAGAGGGTCAGGGAAGAAAGGAACCAGGCAAAAAGGGTAAATGGCCATTCAGAGAGATATGCTGAGTGAGACTGGACACTGAGTCATCTGTGACAAGGAAAATTATGAAGAAAATTCCCCATTGAAATGCCTGTCTGTAAATTTTCCATAAAACTGCTTTTGGACCACTAGGGGGCTGAAAGGCTGCAAAACAAACTCACAGCAAAGAAGCCTTAGACTGTATCAGCCTATCAAGGTTTTTTGGCTTACATGCTAGGAAACAGGTACCAACTTACACAGCAGGCACAGAGCAACATGGTCATCCCATTGGAGGTGTGTTTCTCATCACCTGAATGCAAGTCTTATATATTAGTTTTAGCCCTGAGTGGGTCACACAACTCCTGAGAAAACCAAACCCCAAAAGGCTTTGATTGGCACGGTTGTTCCTCCAACGATGGAAACATTACGTTCAACAGACACTTTTGTCCAAACCAACTTACATTTTTCCCGTGCACATACACTGGAAGCAAAGTGGGGTTCAGTGTCTTGCTTAAGGACACTTCCATATGTGGACTGGAGGTGCTTGAGGAACCACCAACCTTGCGATTAATGGCCGACCAGATCTATAAACTGAGCTACAGACCCCCCACCACCACACATTTCCGAATTGAATCTGTGATGTGGATGGTGATTCAGAGGTCTTGAATCAGGCTGAGCAACCTTTGTATATAACATACAGTCATTTTATTCAGTAACATACAACGTTTGCTTAATGTGCCTAAATTATGGTAGTTGCCTGTACAAACAAGGAATGGGGACCACAAAAAATCTCGATGCAAATGGTAATTGCAAATAGATTGCATCAATGACTTACCAGTGTAAACACAACAGCTTTGTTTGCCACCTGTGGAGATGTACAATAATAAAACAAATTGCAGGTACAGTAAATATGTTTCTCTTAAAATGATACACAAACTGCATGGGCCAATCAGAGAAAAATACTATTTATCACAGTGGTCTTAGCCGTGATTGTAGAGTCTGAAAATATCAGAACACACGGAGCACATCCACCCTACTTAGGTAAGTCTACTGTCATCTGAAGTTATTAGATGATTGATAATTTAGGCACATTTGTTTTACTTTGCCTATAAAATTGACAAAGCTGTGATTTGTTGAGCCATCTCAGCCAGTGACGACAGTAAGAGCTGTTTTTATTTTGTATCGTTTATAAAGAGGGAGTAATGAATGTGTACTGAGCTGTGGGCAACTGTCTCCAAGGCAGGCTGTCTGACGCACAAGTGCGGGGCAGTCAGTTAACAGGTCTGTGGCATTTTAGGCTGTACAGCAACAGGGATTTGTCTTTACAGCACTGCCTTATTTGTCTCTGCTCGCGGAAGAGGACATGCTGTTCTGGTTTCTCAACAGCTGATAGGAGAGCATGTTTTTTAGTGCACAGACTTTAGGAATTCAAATTTCAGCGAACAAGTGCCGTGCTGGGGTTGTAACGATTTGTCGTGGAGGCATAATAACTGCAGTAACTAGGTTTTGTAAATTGCCACATGCATCAGTTTAGAAGAAAAACAAATCCCAGATAGAAACAACCCTCTTATATTCAATGATATAAATGCAGTAGATTTGTCTGTCTGTTAGGGTTTTACTGACTGCTGATGGAATTTTGAGGGCAGATTTAGATATTTCATCATGAAGCTCCTATTCTTTTATTCCGAACAATATGCAAAGATTTCTCCTTTCGAAAAAGCATTTAGACGATATGTTATAGCCACTGATGAACCTGAACCTGCTCTTTTTGGCACCAGTATCGCCTTGTTATATTAAATTAACCATCTATCTACAGTACGGTTTCTTTCATTTCTGCTATCTCTCTGTAAAGTGTGAGCCTAAAGTGGTAAATGCATCTTCTATCTGCAATGATTGATGCTCCAAGATTACATGAAATCAATGATGAACACTCCAGGATGCAGCTGCCCTTGAGAGCAGACGCAGCTGTCTGAACACATACAAACATATTGAAAAATGCATTGTTGCCACAACACTTTGACCAATATTAGGACTGCTTTTAAAGGGCTCTTAAACTGCTCTCAGATTCCGAGAGCCGCTTCAAAGTTTGAGGAGATACAAAGAAAAATCCAACTTAAGCAACAGAAAGTTGAGGGGAAAAGTCTAAAAGCTGACTGACAAGTCAACACTTTGCAGTGACGCCACAACAATACTGCTCAGCACCAAAATAACACATAAAAAAACACAGACAAGGATCTTGAGAATCTCGCTTTAAGAGAGATAGAAAAACAGAGTGGCATGCGAGTGAGATGGACAGGCAGACAGGAGCGTTGAAATCTAGATTCTAGAGACCACAATACACACACACATGCACACATAACATAGACAAAGACACAGTTAAGCACACATACAAAAGGGAGTCATTTGCTTATATAACAGCAGAACTTGCATAATAAGGAGATAGAGAGAGTAACAGGAGAAGAGCAGAACGAAGGAGGAAGAAGAGCAACAAAAGAGACATGGGAAAAAACAAGAGAGGAGAGGTGGATAGACAGTTGAAATTTGTTTAATTTATTTTAAATAAATTAAAAGTATATATTTAATATAGTGTATTTGTTAATGTATAAATACATCCCCTTCATGCTCTTGAAAATGTGACCTAAAAGTAGGAAAACTCCCACAGCAAAAAACAGGATCTTTAGGTAGAAAAGGTTGGGAACTGATTTCAATCATCTCTGAACAAAATCTCAATATCTACTTCGTAATTTTCTGACACTGCATTACTGTGAGCCGCGTACTGTAGCAGGGCAATGACTACTCTTGTCTCCACCTGTCTGAAACCCAGATCCTCCTCTGCCTCTGCTCTCTCACTTCCTCATCATGTCTGCATCAAGCTTTCATTAGTAACAGCTGGTGCAGTTCTCAAAAGCCCTTCACTGGTAATTATGCCACAGGAGAAGAAGAAGCGCCTTCCCACTCTGCATTTCCCCAGTCGGCCTGGAGATTTGAACCAGAGACCCCCCCCTCCTCCCTTGTCATATGTGCCCTCTTCTGACCTTAAAGCTTCTGCCTCCACCTTAAAATAGGATGGAAAGATGACGGAAAAGAGAGAAACAATAGGAAGGACTGCATGAGGAGAGAGTGTCTCCTGAGGGCTATCGCTTGTGATGCTGACACACACACTGCGTGACATCACCACTAACACATGCACGCACACACATGCAGGTTGACTTATCAACGCGCCCTCACCGCGACCCGATTACACAATAGAAATGCACATGTGTGCAGGCAAATACAGTTTGCATACATATCTAAATATTTACGTATGTATTATGCTAATGCTAATAATATGCAAATAAAATCCTTCATGCGCTGCCTATAGGTTGAGTCGCTACTGTGTTAGTATGAATATGTGAAAGTGAAGCAGACATGTGGATGTATGAAAATGTGATGGATTATTATTTTATTTTGTTTTAGTAATATACCCCTCATCAGTACTACACACACATAATCACACACGCTATGTGGTTAGAGTGGAGCGCATAATACACACTTCTAATTGATAGGGTTCGTCCGTTTCTGGCACTGAGGGCAGATTGTTACCGCAGTGCTTGAGGGTAGGTTGTTACCACAGCGTCAAGCACACTACTACAAAACCCTTGACCTGTACACCAACTAGATTATACCTGAGAGAGACACAGAGGGGGGAGGGGGGAGACAGAGAGAAATGATGGGAGAATTTAAAAAAGGGAGAGGAATTCAGTTAGAGGAGGGAGGGAAGAGAAGAGAGGGAGAAAAAAAGGAGGTGGTCTCTCAACTGAAGATCTAGTAAAGGCAACGTTTATGTTTAATATGGTCTCTTACAAATAAATCAGATAAATTGAATAAATAAATCATGTAACTGAGAAAGATGGACCTCAATAGGAAGCAAAGAGAAGATGCCAAAAGTGAAATATCAATATGGTTTCTCACAAGACGCAAAGACTGAAAACCTGAGAGGTGAAGTGGTAAGGTTTCAATTAAGGTAAAGCGAATTGTTAACTACGCGTTGGTTGAACTTAGCTTGGATCACACAGACCATTTGACTGACATCTTATCAATAGGGTACCAACTGGTATAACCTGTATGGTATAACACACACACACACACACACACACATTTGGGATACATACTTACAGCTTCACTCTGTGTTTGTTTTATTTACCCTTTGCTGTTCCCTCTCTCTCTCCATTGTTCTTCTTTCCTCCACCACAGTTTCAGAACCCGTATGCATACTCACCTCCGTTCCGCTTCGGGACGGTTCCAAATGGATCCACGGAGAGGAACATCAGGAAGAACTACCCTGCCATGCACCAGTACATGGTGAAGTATCATCAAACTGGAGTCGTGGACGCACTTGTTAGCCTCAAAACGGGGTACGGAAACACTGTGTGTGCATGTTGGTGTACTGATCCGTGATCAAATACTATTTCACAAAATATTCACTTGACAACCTCAAAAAACACTGTGTGTGTGTGTGTGTGTGTGTGTATGTATGTGTGTGTGTTTGTGTCTGTGTGTGACAGCTCCTCTGAGACTGTGGATGAATGGCCTTCCTCATTGGGAACAGCAAGAGCTATTTTTAGAACTGGTCTCTATAATGGGACTGCTGGTGGTGTGTTATGGAAGTATATGGGCGACAAAAGATTTTAGAGAGAGCGCAAAACAATTTCGAGCGCTACTCAGTCTGCAATTCAACCTTTGGGATTGCACAGGCACGGAGCTGTAAGAGCAGAATTCGATTTGTGCGCGAGGGAGCGTAACAGATGATTTGAGCAGCAAGACCAATTATGTAACTACATTTGAGGCAGCAATAGGGATTCTCACGCCCGTAATGATCCAAGCTGCTCGCGCTTAGTTTCGGCAGTCTGAATCACCTGAGCGCAAACTCAAACTGAGAGCAGAGTGTCACCTGCTCAATTTGACCTGGAAGTGAAGACCCTTCCTTCTACTTTCAAAATAAAAACTGGGACAGGGGCATCTATTCTTTTTTAAAAATCAAAATGCGTTGACACTAAATGACTAAAATCACATTGAATCTGTTGGCAAAAAGACATTATGATCGTCAAATTAATTTAAAAGTACTCACCTAGCTATATATCATAATGGCTGCATTAGCTTTTTTCTGAACCAGATATTTTCTTATTTCTTCTTTTTCTGTTTTTATCAATAATTTTAACTGAGCAGAATGCTGCCTGATATGGAGTGGTTGGATTTACTGTGATCTGATCCGACTCCGTGTAGGATTCAAAAATGGTTCAAACAAAAAACAATGATAATAATAAAATTACTATGGGCTGTGGCTACATTCAGATTGGCAGCATTTTCAGACTATGCATGTGTGGCGCAAATACGACATACCGGTATGAATAAACGAGTCGACGGTAAGGTTTATTCATATGATCGAACTGTCAATTCTGCCAGAATTTACAGTGCAGATCAACTCACCATAATAACTGAAATTGTAGGCTAAACAGTAAGGCATATAGACATGAAATATGTAAATCAAATGTTGTCCTAAACTGTCATATGGTCGCCAATCACTTCTTATGGAGGAACAGTATGTTCAAAAGACTTTTTTCCTTGTGCAGACTTTATTTTTGAAAAAAAACACGACCCCTCAATGAGCTTGCAAGTCAAAGATGGTTGGCAAGCGATGTCTTGCGACCTCAGGTGCTCAGAAGCTCCCAAAACAGATGGAGAAAATGGGAGAGCAGACTCAGAAACGAGCGTGCACATGATCGGTGTTGCATGCTCAAATCTGATTCCGCTGTTACAACTTCGTGCCTATGCGCTCTCAAACGTTGACTTGCAGACTCAGTAGCGCTCAGAGTTTTTTTGTGCTCTCTCAAATCTTTTGTCTTCAATATACTTTCATAGTGTGTGTGTGTGTGTATGTGTGTGTAAGAGAGGGAGGCTTATCACAAAGATTGAAAGAGTGGAACAATTTGTGAGGGTTGGATGGATAGAAAAGTGGAGGTAAAGACGGTGAAAAGAAAAGGAAGGAGGAGAGGCAGTGGGGTGACTCTCATCGCACCATCACATGGGAAAAAGAGGAAAGGGGGCAGAGTAGGAGGCCAAGGGCAAAATGCCTGATTGGTGGAAATGAAGGAAGTGTGTAAGGTAGGAGGAAAGGGCCAAGAGACTAGAGATTCCAAGTGGTAATGGATTGAAAAAGGCAACGGAGGGAGGGCAACAGAAAAGGAAAGAAGGGGAAATTGAGGGTAAGAGTATAGAGGGGGATGGGAAGCGAGGCAGAGCAAGGGGACATCAAGGAATGGAGAGATCGCAGGGAGAAAGAGAAAAAATGTGGTGGAAAGAACCTCAGGTAAAGGACAAAAGGTTGATGAGGTGATACGACATGAAGTTATTTCTGATTGGTTAATGGCTATGGGGTGGGATCCAATCAGAGTTCTCAGCTCGAAGGACAGGCTGCCTCGTGGAGAGGGAGGAGAAGAGGAGAAAGGAGAAAAAAAAACACACACACAACAATTATGAGAATATAATTCATGATTTTTATGCAGTTATGTCTTTCAGCTCCTTCTCTCTCATCCATAAGTCATAAGTAAACTGGATGTAAACATGTAAAGACAGGTTAAACCACTCCAGCATCTATAATACTCTCAGTTGCTCTCGCCTATGTTGTTGCATTAGCATACAGCACAGTGGTAGACACACACACACAAATATACACACCTCTGTAAACTAATATTACATGCACAGAAGCCAAATGCTTAGAAATAAAAAACACACACACGCTCATGTACATCTGTACACACTCAGCTAGCTGCAGGTGTGTGCAGTCGGTAATACCCTCATTGATAATTCTATTCTGTGGTATTAGCAGATGAGCAACACTGCAGCGTTCAGCTGTTTGAGGCTCGATGGCTGGATTAGCTCTGATCACACATAATGCTGACAGGCTTTACACGCAAAATCTGTTACAGCCACAAGAACCAAAACTATGCACAGGGGAGTTGAATTGATTTAATTACATTACTCCCAGTACCAGCGAAGTTTAGAGTTTTTTAAATAAGTAAATGAATGACAAACATTCATTCATCATTTTAATAACATCCATATCCGTTGCCAGCAGGCTGTAGTGACACGACAACTGCAAGAGCAACACAGCTTCTTCATTCATTTTCAATGAGACCACTGTGTTGGCACAGCAGGGATCCCGATACAAAGGGCTCTGGCACAAAAATGCAGGGCTGTCTGGCAAAAAAGTTGATCATGCCTTAACCTTTGCCTCAGTATCATCCAGCAACACACTCGGCTGACAAGTCAAATATATGCAAAAGCACACAGGTAGAACACCTCTGTACAAATTCACATTTTTTTAACACGCTAGTATGGATGCAGAGGAGCAGAGGAGTTATTACTATTGTGTCAACTTTCCAGAGTTTCCAGAGATCCAACATGAAGAGTCTTGGCATCTCATGAGCCTTCAACCTGAACTGTTTGTGTTTCATTTTCTCTCTGGAAACCCGTAGTCATACCAACGCAGCCCCCTGAGTTTTTATGACGCAGTGCTGTTGTCAGTCTGGAGATAGCCTCGCATGTTTTAACTGAAACTGAACTCTAGACATAAAATAGTCTTTCTGTTTTGGGGTGTTTAGGGTTTGAAGTTGTGATGGTAAATCTTTCAGCTCTGCTGCTTGGGAAATTAGTGAATTTGTGAAGTCACTTTGGATTAGGATTTATAATGTACTTCTGCTGAAATGTTTTATTTGGGGTCCAGATGCTATTTATACAGTGGTTCAACTGACAGGTTACATATTGTACTTAAGAGTTTCCCTGTAGTGGTGTAAAATGAGATTTAGAGTCACACTAAATGGTCGTTTTGCTGTGTTAAAGATTACATTCAAAGTATAGATGGAAATTGGCAAGAAAATCTGTGCTGCTACATTTTATTCACCCAAATAAAGGTGTGACAGATCGTGATGGCTGAATCCATCTCCAAGCCATTAGAGCCACAGTATGTCTGGCTAGCGCTTACAAACATGCACCCACAAATCCATGCTCACAGACATGCACCAGTGCACAGCCACATGCGCACAGAGGCACACACACACACCGACACACACACCGACACAAACGCCTGGTTTCCTACATGTTTGGACACACAGCCTGCGTGTGGATGGAGCCAGTGCTGGGTTAAGCTAATTACACAGCTGAACTATCGGCTGTGAGCCTCCGTTAGAGGGCTGGATCTGACATTCAGTAAATGCCAGCCAGTCACTGCACTATTAGCAGGGCTCTCTGTGTGTATATTTATGTGTGTGTGTGTGTGTGTGTGTGTGTGTGTGTGTGTGTGTGTGTGTGCCGGCACTGACAGAGTGAGAGAGCAGCGGTTAGTGATGGCATCAGTTACATTGAAAATGTCAGTCTGAGTCTGGGATATTTTCGTTTGTACGTTCCACTTCGCAACCTGTGTGTGTGTGTGTGTGTGTGTGTGTGTGTATGTGTGTATGCATGATTGTTTGGATAGAGGCTGAGAGAGAGAGAGAGAGAGAGAGAGAGTAAATGTTTGTGTCTGTCTAAAGTTTGTTTAGGTCGTCCATGTGCCTCCAAGGTCCTATCACCAGTGAAGCGTGCTGTATTGAACCGCAGCCACTCCCCACTGTGTCCTCTGTGTGTTTGGTTACGCTTGGATTGCAGCTCTATTGGAGATGATTTAACACTTTAGGATTGATCCGCAAACAACACATTCTGAAAAATAAGCCCCTCTTCT
>NTHP01000060.1:179549-203194 GCA_003416845.1 Oplegnathus fasciatus
GTCACAGAGGAAGCCAGAGAGGGAGGGGGAACTGAGGGAAGGGAACACAGAGTGAGGAATGAGAAAAGATAAGGTCTTTGTTGCTTTCTACCTTTCTTTCATTAACACTAAAGAAACAATCTCTTTGCCCTATCAGGCAACATGGAGGGGACTGGACACCCGGTGGATGGTGATGCCCAAAGAAATGTATTTTAAACAACAGCCCTAGAAAAACCAAACAATTAAAGAAATATATTAGCATTCAACCTTTATAGGTTTAGCATTCTTTTTGGGATGCAAAAACTACTGAAATACAATTATGAACACCATATTATACTTCACATTTGCTTTTAAAGTAATAATTAAAGTAATAAATCTAATTTCTACCACCCTTTGCAGATGATATCACCATTTACCATCAATTTATTTAAAATAAATTATTTTTTTTAAATGCAAGTTGATAAGATTTCACAGCAGCTTTTACAGGATGTTTTTATGTACATGCACAGTAACTTCAGTAGTAATTCGAAATGCAAAATTCTATATCATATAATGTAGTATCAGGGTATAAACTTATATATTATGTCTACCCTTAAACTTCATCGGTTTGAGGCTTCTTCAAACCCCAAAGAGCCATTCAGTAAAGAATTTGAGTCTCTCTCTGTTCTTTTGCTTTTCAGGTGAAATGGAGGAACTAGAAGCTCAGTGGCTGACAGGAATTTGCCACAATGAGAAGAACGAGGTGATGTCCAGTCAGCTGGATGTGGACAACATGGCTGGGGTCTTCTACATGCTGGCCACGGCCATGGGGCTCTCCCTCATCACCTTTGTCTCTGAGCATCTCTTCTACTGGAGGCTCAGATACTGCTTCACCGGGGTCTGCACCGGCAAGCCAGGTCTTCTTTTCTCCATCAGTCGGGTAAGGACTGGTTTGTCTATAGGAGGTGTATGTTTGCGTGTGCAGGCATGTTCTGCAAGCGTTCTTTTGCCTGTTTTGTGGTTTGGGAGAACAAAAACCTGTGACAGCCTCACACAGAATTAAATTTTAAACACACACTTTGGAACAACAGTCTTGAATTCAGGCCAATAGTCAACTCACAGACACAGGCCACTGAGTGTGTGCACATGTGAGTACGAGGCTGTATGAATATCTAGGCCTGGGGTGGTCTGACTGGGTTAACCGTGGTCGTGTTCAGGGCTATAAGGTGCAACGAAGCACTGCAGCTATACCGGGGGCTAATGCTGCATTATCGGGGTCAGACAGGCCTGTCTTAGTTCTATTTTCTATCAGGGGAATAAGAGAGCAGAGCAAGCATGCACACACACACATGCAGAGAAAGAGAGCTACTGCTAAACTAAGAAACTGAGTGAAACAAGGGGGAAGGAGGGAGGGCTGCACAAAGGAGGATGAGAGGGGAGGATGGGGATGGAGACGGGAGGGGGGATCACGAGGCAGCCCTGAATATCGACAAAAATAGATCCTAATTGCAGCATGTTTTTGGGTGAAATCACGGCAACCCACGCTAAATCAATCTATTCTCTCTCGTTCTGTTAAAAGGTCAGCGTTCTCCCTCGTTGTGTGTGAGAACAGAAGACATGGACGTGCATCCCTAAAAGCACTGCAGTGTCTCTGCACTATTTTTGAGGCAGAGTGTGACTCTGTTTTCAAAGTTAACAGAGGGGGGTAGTGAGGAGAGAAAAAAACTTTCAGAGAAGATAAAGTGAGGTTCTTGAAAAAGATGTTATTTCAAATCCATTCTCTAGAGTGATTTAGTGCAAAAGACATCCTTAATAGCCTAAAAAGCACTTTTAATCTCTTAACATGATAAATACCTTTTAAGGATGTATTTGTGAACTGGGAAATAATCTGTGTTAGGAAAGAATTTGCTTTTGTTCATTGAACCATAAAATGAGAGCTCTGTGACATTACTTTTAGGCATTATATTGGCAGCTGTTGTTGGGCTGTTAGTCCAAATAAAAAGACTGGTTTTATTATCCTCCCACACAGTTGTAGTGATGGTAATTTCTCCTGTTCATCGTTGTTCTCAAAGAATGTGTCACCCCTGGAGTGCCTCTAAGGGAGGCTTGGGTTTTCAGAGATATTGTAACCAGTTTCTCATATTTTCAGGTCATTGTTGATTCAGGTTATTTTGTTTGGATGAATTCTATTAACTCTAAGACACTGGTACATTTTTGCAAACGGTTGTGCTGTAAAATTAATGGAGCTGCAGAAAGACTTGTCTCACTGTATTGCATTCCATTTTGCCCACTTTAGTAAAAATACACTGGTATTTCATTGGCTTATGATGGACAGGGTGTGTTTGTGCTGTTAGTGGGGCTAGAGACTATATTTAGCCTCGTTGGATTAATTTTAAAGCAATATTCTGTGTGTGTTGTCTTGGTTTGTTTATGATTAATTCTAAATCCTTTCTACTTAAGAATTTCCTAAATTATTATGTTGTTTTTACTGCACCATCCTCTTAAATCAATCATATATGGTTGTTTAGAAGATTCATATCTTAAAGAAAACAGATTTCCATCTTTACTGAGGGGTGCAGATTGATTTTTGAACAAGTGTGTTTTCAGAGAAAATGAAAGAAAGCCTAATCTAATACTGTTTCAAGTTTGTGATAAAAGACTGTGTTGGTACAATGTACTGTGATTTGCTGAGTCACTACCAATTTAATAAATTTCATTAAAACATACAGAGCACAAATATGTTTGGCCGGAGTAGATAAGTAATCATTATTCTGTTTGTCTCTCTCTATTTCTCTCTCAATCCCTCTCTATGTTTGATTCTTACTTTCTCATTCCATTTAATCTCCTTCCCTCTCCCACTCCTTTCTGCCTCTCATTTTCTCATGTTCCCCTTCTTCATTTTTTATTTGACTTTCCTTCTTTCCCTCCTCCATTCCACTTGTCCATCCATATGTCTTCATGCAGGGAATCTGGAGTTGCATCCATGGAGTCCACATTGACATGAAGAAAAAGACAGATCTGGACTTTAGCCCCCAGGATAAAATGCTTAAGCTCATTAAGTCAGCCAAACAGATGACCAACATGTCTAACCTGAGTGGCTCCCGCATGAACTCACCCAAACGTGAGTTCATGCACTCAGCTGGCCCCATGATCATGGACATGATGGCAGAGAAGGGCAACTTCATCTATGCTGACAACCGAAGCTATGCTCCCAAAGATATGATCTATGGGGACACTGGTGACCTGCAGTCTTATCTTGCTAACCGCCACAAAGACCACCTTAACAACTACATCTTCCAGGGAGGCCAGCATCCTCTGACCCTCAATGATGCCAATCCCAACACAGTAGAGGTGGCAGTGAGTGCTGACGCAGTCCAGACCAATGCCAAGCCGCCCCGGACCCTGTGGAAGAAGTCAGTGGACACGCTCCGTTCTGTGCCACCTGGGCCCCCTCCGATGCCTGACATGCTGATGCCAGACCCACGAATGTCGATGAAGACACAGCGCTACCTCCCTGAGGACGCAGCCCACTCTGACATCTCCGACTGTTCCAGCAGGGCGGCTTCCTACAAGGACCCAGAAAACAACAAGCACCTGAAGCCCAAGGACAACTTAAAAAAAAGATCGGTGACGTCAAAATACCCAAGGGACTGCAGTGAGGTGGAGCTGTCCTACTTAAAGACTAAGCAGGTCAGCGGCGGAACCAACCAAACCGGGAGAGGAGGAGGAGGAGGAGAGAAAATCTACACTATCGACTCAGACCGAGAGCTGAGCCTGCACTCAGACCCCATTCACTACCGCGAGAGTCGTGGCCTTGCTGCTGACGATTTGGATTATCCCGAGATCTACTCCGACCACAGTGACAACTATAGGAAGTGTGAGCAGCCCATCATTCATCTAAACTCCTCACCTTTGCATCACACCGACTCAGATCTTCTACCAGACCCAACTTATTCTAAACACTACAGCCTGAAAGAGAAAAACCTGTCCCCACACGAATCCATTGATCGCTACAAACAGACACATTGTCGTTCCTGTTTGTCCAAGGTGACCGCAAGCTACCCACCAGGAGGGCCGTACACCCCTGCTGCATCTGCCTCAGCTTCTGCCACACGCTCACCCTATAATCGGTGTGAAGCATGCCTCCACACAGCCAACCTGTATGACATTACTGAGGACCAGCTCCTCTCAGACCCCTTGGTCAGTCCTACCATGCACCACCAACAGCAGCAGCAACCAGACGAAATGTTTGGTCTGTATTGGCCACAGACGGATGGGCCGCATGTCCAAAAGAGAAATCGCTTGAGGCTGAGTCGTCAGCACTCCTTTGACAACATCATGCTAGAAAAGCCCAAGGATGTAGACCTCGGCCGACCGGCGCGCAGCGTCAGCCTCAAGGAGAAGGATCGCTTCCTGGACTCCACATCTGATTCGCACTATGCGAACCTCTTCGGCATGCGTCCCTACTCCGGCAGACTGTTTGGTACTGGCTCCAAATCAATGCTGTTTAACCACAACCTGGAGGAGAGCAAGAGGAGCAAGTCCCTGTACCCGGCCCATGGCTCGGAAAACCCTTTTCTCAGCCACTCGCTGAGGGATGACACCAGCAGCAGACTGGTCCATGGGCGTAGCTCCTCTGATATTTACAAACAGCTGGCGGTGGCCTCACCTGCAGCGGTCCTTGGAGCGCCCCCCATCAAAACACGCAACGATGCGAACAATCTCCGCTCATCGGTTAAATCCACCACTTCATACTGCTCACGGGACGGGCGGATAGCCAATGACATGTACAATAAAGAGCATGTGATGCCTTACTCAGCCAATAAGACTAGTGCATACCCGGCCCCACGTGGCGTCCTAAACTCAGCCCAGTTCAGCAATAGACGGGTGTATAAAAAAATCCCCAGTCTGGAGTCAGATGTTTAGTTGGTATAAGAAATAATGTGTTCTCTCCTCTTTACTCCTCTCTGGGTTTGTATTATAATTTATCAACTATGTTATCCACCAAGGGATGCCATAGCCACACTACGTTTTTCTTCTTCTCTTCGACATTGTAATCCAAAAGAACTCGTGCCCACTTGGGTATGACTACTACTACTACTACTCTCTTTGCAGATGATATCACCATTTTTGTCCATTCTCTGCCATGTACCAATGAGTTGGCTGCATGGCCAGCACGCTGCCATAAGGTATCCTGGTGTAAAGGGGAGGGGAATCATTAACCCCCTAGGTTTTAAGAAGGGGTAAGAAATGGCATAGTCCCATTAGTGGGAAGAGAAGGCCTAAATTACAGTAAAGGAGGACTCCTATAGGCGTTGTTGGGAAAGAGGCAGTTGATATGTGATTGACATGTGTGAGGACGTGGTGAGGAGGATGGGAGAAATGACATGAGGGGGGAATTAGAGGAAGAGAGAGAGGAGATAACCTCTCTTTCAACCTCTCCTCCTTCTCCCCTTTTTCCTTTCCACCTCCACTGTCAACCTTGGGGCCCACTAGTTGAGGAGAAGAGGCCTGACAGGGAGACCAGATGGGCACGTTTGATGTCGTGGCCAGACATGGAGGCGTCCCAGGAGGGCAGAGGCGTCACAGTGAGCTAGTCCAACGGTCTGCTGCTTGTTACTCTGACAAATATGGCCACCGAGACACCTGGCAGTGCAAGAGGAGAGAGAGAGAGAGGGAGAAAAGAGACAAGCGACTAAATGGCACAGAGCGGAGCCTCCAGTAGTTTTTGGCAGTTAGGTATCGGTGTGCTTGGTCAGAATTTGGTTTTATGTATTAAGCCCATGTTAAAGGACATGATAGTGATGAGAAGCTGAGAGTAATGTAGGTGCTATCAATGAATAATGTTTACAGACTGACAGATAAAAAGACAGACTGACAAAATGATGGAATGATAGAAGAGGACAGACAAGCAGGGAAACCTGAAGCAATTGATGGGCATTTCATTTGTGGCGCTGCACATAGAAAAATAATTGCAAAGTATTGCTTTTTTATTCTATTAAACTATAAGATTTATTAGGGATTCTGGCATCCGGATCCCCCTATGTAGGATTTTAGTGTTTGCTTATTTGGTAGCACAATAGCCATTAGTTTTAAAACCTCTCTCCCACATTTGCTTTTGAAGAAGCATAGCTTTCTGAAAAATACCATCAAGGGTAGTAGATTATTTTGCATGTGTTAATTTTTTTCTGTGTCAGAGAAGACAAAATACACACAAATACACTCTCAGACACATATTTTACATGTTTTTGAAAAGGGACTGTGTCTTGCCAGATATGGTGGATGGATACTTGTACAATCGAAACCTTTATCCTTGACCTTTGTGCTTAGTAAATCAGTGTCATGCTGTGGCTCCTGCTGCAAAAGAGCAAGAAAATGGTGGAAGGGAAGAGAGCAAAGAGGAGATAAACAAGGGAGAAAAGGATGAAATGACAACTGTGTTCACCACCCCCTTGTCTGAGTTGGGGAGGGGCTGGGTGCCGATGTGTTTTTGTCTTTTGACCTCCCTGCCACTGAGAAACAGGGTATTAGCTATAAAAAAAAAACCACTGACGATTCCTTCCTTCTTTCCTCCTTCCTTCTTCCCTTCCTCGATCAACATGACACGTCACTAGAGTGTTGGATAACTATAGAACTACTTCACTTTATTTCTTTTGGTTTTTATAAAATTGAACTTTGGTTGGTTGGTTGGTACAGCAGTAGCAGTGCTATACAGTATCAAACCAGTACAGTTTAACTGGAGATTGGGTTGAAAATGATTGATCATCAATTACTGTTGATCCACAATCAACCAGGGCTCCCGAGGATCTGAAGACTACTTGAGATGGATCCCTTGTTTACCTTCATAGCGTTGTTTGGGTGGGATGTGGGATGGGGTGGACGGGGCAAGATGGAGAAGGATGGAGTCGAGGAAGCTCCACTGTTATGTGCTTATTAATCATGTATCCATCTTAGTGTGGAGTAAGTTGTGTGTGTGCATGGCAGAACTTGGGTAAGCTTGAAGTCTTAACCAGAACATTTGGTTCCTAATCTGATTGTTTATGCATTTGTTTGTTTGTTTGTTTGTTTGTTTGTTCTTTTTGATAACACTTAGCAGAAAAGACTTGCACATGCACATAGTTCCATGTACCCGCGTGCCCACAAAAACACTTTTTTTTGTAGCGTTATACTGTACAAATTGTACAGTCAAAAGAAAAATCATGTATCCATCTTAACTGACTTGATTTGCTTGATTGATTGGATTCACAAAGCCAAATTGTATCAAATAAAATACCTCAGGATGATTCTGTGCGTTTTGGGGGAGCTTCAACCGTAGCAACAGAATATGATGCGGCGCAGATTTTTTTGTAGAAAAAAAAATTAAAAAAGAAAAAAAAAGAAAAAAACGACACAATTTATAGTGGCCGCAAAGCAGGATCAAACTTTTCTCCTTTTGATGTTTACCAGTCCTAGGTCTTCCAGCTTGGCTCTTTGCCCGAGCTCATGCAACCCAAGTAAAGAGAGAAGAAGAGGAAGAGAAGGAGGGAAAGAAGGGATGGCGGTAGGGGGCTTAGATCGTTTTGCTCAGTGAGGGGTGTGTTGCGCGCAGCTCCACTCCTTGCCAAACTGAGCACCCTTAACAGAATGGAGGATGTGACTTAAACGTCCAAAATCTGAAAAGCTACCCTTATGTGGAATATTCAAACAGGAATCTCTCTCTTTCCTCTCCATGGTTTTTAATGGCAGTTGACTGCATTAGCCACTGTGTTTCAATTGAAGCTCCATCTTTAACAACCACGGTCATATCGCTCTTTTGTACTCTTGGAATACTGCAGTGAACCTCTCCTTGCTTCCCAATCAGCTTACCCAATGTTGACTGACGAGCAACATTTGTCTTTTTTTGCATCTTATCTGCATATTTATTATTATTATCATATTTATCTCCACATGCTGCTTGCGTGAGCTGACAAGTGAACAATATGCACATGTAAAAAATATCAAACGGCACCCTCGCATTTTATGAACTCATGATGATTTGATCTATTTGTTCTACTTTTACAGAACTGTCATGTAAACTGATGCTGTTTTATGTTCAAACACGCACACACAAACACACACACACACACTCAGACACACCCTTGTGATGACAACCCTGCTCTTTTTAATGACAAAAATGTATTTTAATTACATTTAATGATAAATAATGAGGTGATGGCATGCAACCCCAGATGTAACAATTTTAATGTTTTATGTTTCTTTTTTTGTTAGTTATTTTTGTTATGATGTTATGATCACTAATGCGTTGTAACCAGGTGTGAGTATATACATATTTGAGAGAAAAAAAATTATCTATGTTTAACACGATGAAGATGCTGCTGCTGTTTTGGGGGAGAAGGTGAGGACCTGACCCTAGTGCAACTTCCTCATTGGCTGACAGGTCATTATCAGGCCACGTTTTGCCCAATGGGGTCGCAGGTCGGGGGTCAGGACTTGGTTCGGTATGACGGGACATCCTTGCTCTTCCTCCAATGGCAGGTGAGAATTACTGTATCACCAGCTCTGCTTCTCTCTTCCCTCTCCTTCATGTGTAGTCAGGACTTCAACTGTAAAGAAGATAAAAGAAAAAAAGCAACCCTCTACTTTGAGTCTGCTATCCCTCCAAAGATACGAGACCTCTTTCTTTATGGTTTGCTGTAAGAATAGAGCTTTTTTTTAAACTAATACTTCCTCAAAGACTTTTAAGGAACTATTTTGAATATATTTAGAAACGACACCTGTATACATCGCTTGTAAATTCATACTGGAATACATCATCATGGAGAATTATAAATGATAAAGAGTAAAAACAATATTTTTTGTGTGAATTTCACAGGAGCTCTTCTGTACAGTGGCACTGTTTCTCTCTCTCTCTCTTTCTGTCTCTCTCTATCTCTCTCTCTCTGTAGAGCGACTAGAATAAAACTTCACCATTCACAAGGTTTGCTGTCCTGTCAAAATTCACAATATACACACCAGGCTCTGTGTCTGCCTCGTCTTATATGAAAGTAACCGCTTTTGTCAGTTGATGCTGACAGATTATTTTACAGGAAATGAGAAAAAGTGCTGGCTGATTTTCCACTGACTCCATTTATTTTTGCAGCTGAAGATATTGCTTTTACTGTTGTGTCTCTGTTCAAGAAATGGAATCAGTACACATTCAGTAGGAAATATGAGGTTTTTATCATGAAGATCATAGGCTTTGAAGAAGGCCTGTTGCCTACATGTCATGAAATCCTACCTCTATGCGCAGATCGAAAAGTGCACCTGTGTCTTTGAACCTATAAAGAGTCAATTCTGACTGTTTTTAATGCATTTTAAGAATGAAATTCTTGAACCCCCCTTTGTTAGGTGGATTACTCCAAGTCTACTTTTCAGGTAAAACATGAATTTTCACAATTACTGCGAAGCCACAGAAGCCATAATATGAACGAATAAAGCTAATTTTAATATATTTATTTATAAATGTCCCACTATATAGATTAATATACATTCAAATACATATTTAATGCAACCCAATTACCAGACATAAAATTGGTATTGGTCAATTCTTCAAAACCCTGAATTACGTTCAGTGACAACATTTTTGGATGTTTAATGTCTTCGAAATGAGCTGAATGTTTTTTAAGATTATTCGTTTCTGCAACATCCATGCATGTGAACTATGATTTAGTTATGGCATTTTTAAGGGTAGGGAAAGATTATGGTTATGTTTTTTTTTTAAAAACAACAACAACAAAAAAACATGTAATGATCTGTGACAGGACTCCAGCATGAAAGTTGGATGCGCTTACATGCCCATCCACCACCTGGACCTCCACAGGGCATACTACTTCCTGCATTGGCACTGAAAATGGCATTGGATGTACATAGTGTACTGCAGAATAATCCAATCAGAATACTGTATATTTCCTGGTAATACTGGTCTGTGATGTCCATCCACCAGCCAGAGGTTAAAAATGCATTTGTGTGTTTGATCATTCAGTCACTTCTGTTACTTTTGCCTCATCAGAAGTGTACTTTCTTTACCTAAACCAAACTGAAGCCTCTTTAACTCCTTGGTCTTATCAACCATAGCAGGTATATCTGATTCTTAAAAGCACAACTGATAACTCAGTACACATTGCTTGTTTCTTTGAATTTCTTTGAAATTTACACTGAGCTGATCATTTTACTATAGATATATGTGATGGGTTTTGTATTTACTGTAGGTAGCTTGTTGGCTATGCTGAATCACTTTGAAATCTATTCATATATCTACATGATGTTCATCTACTGCAATTATCATCATACCACAGTGAGAAACAAATGTTTCAGCGATGGTGTTAACAGGAACTTACAGTGTATTCCAATGTTTCTGTGGAAATGCAAAATGGACAAAAAGTTTCATTCTCTTGTGTTTGTATTTCATAAGTTGCATGTGCACAGGTGATGTACAGTCGTAAGTGATGCCAAAGAGGCCTTTGTGCTGTGACCGCTTGCTGACCTTGCACACTTGAGCGTGTGTGTGTGTGTGTGTGTGTGTGTGTGTCTGTCTGTCTAACAGAGCATCAAGAGGCCATTTGGGCTACAGCTACATTTACCATCTGCCACATTCCTTGTTTCCTTTCCTCATGCCTTACACCTCTATCCCTATCTCTGTATATCCATTATATTCCATCTGTTTCCATCCTTCCATGCTCAATTTTGTTCTCGAACAAACACCTTTCCCGTCCTCCATAATCATCCTTATTGCCACTCTGTTTTCCTTATTACTGCTTTTTCCTATCTCTGCCCCCTTTTCCTCATTTCTCTCTCCTTCAACCTTCTCTAAAATAAATACAAAAAAAACCCCACTGGTTTGATCACTGCTCTCATTCATTCTCTGTGAGTTTTCCATTTATAGTCTACTGTTTGTTCCTGAAAGGTCATATTACAACAGCACGGGTACCTTAGCAAAATGTGTGGAATCAATAAGACTTCTTAATTTGTATACCCAGACTAAACTATTCTGCTGCTACCAGTATCAACTGAAGCTATGAATATCTAAAACTTCTTTACTCAGCGGACGACACTCCACGCATGTAAAACATTCCACCTTGAACACTAGCTGAAATGAGTATGCATTTGTGCATAAAGCTTAGCCCTGTGACATACTATATGCTGTCTGTAGCAGCTGATGAAGAGGATGGGGATCTTAAAGTTCTTCTAGTGATCTGACCTTCTGCACCAGTTCAAACTTTGTGAAATGAGCAAAAACTCATGAACACCATGTTCAACAGAATGGGAAAATTATATATTTTTTAATGGGCTTTTACATTTCAAATTGGACTTCTGACAAGAGTACATGCATTCAGTCTTGGTTAGCATAAGGCTGTTACAGTTTTATTCAAAAGCAACTTTAAAAAGTATAAGGTAAATGCTTGGTTAAAAACAGTACTTTTCCACAGCGTTAGGGAAATGTACCTCTCTCACTTTCGGTGGAATCAGCACTTTCCGTATTGCTGTAACTTTTCAGTTTGTATTTACTTGCTGATGTTGACTAGTAGTGGTGTGAATCACATACAGGTAGCACACTGGTTGAGGACAGCTTGATGTCTCTTGAAATTCTTGGATGCATTAAGCTATAAAATGATCTTACTGTTTATATTTCATCATTTTGAAGATCACCACACTCATGGCCAAAAAGGCGCAAGAGGACCAAAAGAGGACTCTTTTAGGTCTGTCTGTAGAACACTAGGAAAACTGAAAGTCTCGAGACTGAAACCTTTCCCAGTAATATCACATGCTTGCATTGGACCTAAGTGTAAAGAGCCTTTTTTTCTTCAGTGTTAATGTTTCATAAAATGTATTGATTTTTGTCAAGATGCTCAAGACAAAAGGTTGTTTTTTTGGCTGAGATTTATCACAATTGCACTCCAGTAAACTCAGAGCAGAAGGGCTCCCAGCAAACTATCTCAGAAAATGACTAAACAACATGACACATGATGCTCTCGTGGAATATCCCCCTTTAGCTATTCACTTTGTATTAAAAACACTTATAAAGAGACATTTAGACATACAAAGATTCTCAGCACACAATTCAACAGAAAAGACATCCACCCAAATGTACACATACACACACAGCCACAGTATGTGATTCTGACATTGGCCTGAGAGGGAATTCAACACCCTGCTTAGGGGCGGGTTTCAGAATGAGTGACAGGTTGTGTTACATCATCTGATTGGTTAAGGGCCAGAATGGCCACATTTCAGAGGTCTTGCAGTGTGGACTTTTTCCCATTTAACCACGTCTACCCATTCAATCTTCCCTCAGCCCTTTGGCCTTCACTTTGGCCTTAATAGCCTTGTGAGACCAAAGAGGGACGACTAGGGCTTACTCGTCATCATTTTCGCTGATGTTCCAGTTCAAATACGGAGCCACCCCGTGACGAGTGTGGACACCTCACTAGATTTGGTTTTCGAGGGTGGTTGGAAGGTGTGTCTGTGTGTGAGAGACAGCCTGAGAGATAGCTAGAGGCACAGAGGAGGGGCAATAATTGAAATGGGGGTGTCATTCATCAGATCACACAGAGTCAACAACAGTGTGGTCCAAACAGAGTGGTGCAGAGGATGTGTGTGTGTGAGAGAGAACGGTTGTGTCAGCCAGCTCGACAAAAAGACTGTGGCAGATCATTCTTCTTCTGCGGAGGGGCAGATGAAAGAAAGAAGAGAGAAAAAAGAGCACTCGTTTATTTTGTCATTTTCCATTCTCCCCTTTGGTTCTCAGAAAATCACCTCCCATTTGATTCTGGGAGACAAACAATTGGCACGGTCAGCCCCCCCCCTACTTGTGTGTGTGTGTTTAGTGTGTGTCTTAGTCCACAAGTGTTTGCCCATAGATTTTCCTATCAAAAAATGTTCTGCACCGCATATATCCACCCGGTGGGAATCTTTAAACCTATCTTACCTCTTCAAACACACACACACACACACACACACACACACACACACCCCTGCCAACTAAACTCATAATTATTCTCAACTACTTTAAAGGAGCCCAGGGAGGAAGGAATGGGTCTGATTATTAGGAGGAAAAAGGAATCAAAGTATGGTGGTTTAGCTCGCTATACCTTCCTATCAGTGGCTTGCTCACAAAAGACCCTTGCCTTGAAAAGAGCCTTTGAAGGGTGAATGCCGTCACACTAATTTTATGGAGGACAAAATCCACAGTCCTCCTGTGCAAAAATGCATTTCAAAGTTTAACTAAAGCTAATATGAGGTATCAGGAATTCAAGTCCCGTCAGTCAAGTGGGTATCTTGCGAAGCTTTTTTTTAGTATGAAATCAAAATGTTGTTACTTTGCCTCCACTGCAACTAAGCAAGGAAATGTTTTCAGAATTTTGCACAAAAAACACTGTAATTTTGGAAGATACCCATGTCATTTCACTAACTCAGACTGCTGAAGCCTCAAATTAGCTTCAGATAAACTTCAGAATGCATTTTTGAAAAGAATCACCGTCCCCCATTCATAGCAAATAAGAACAGGAGGAATGATTACAGTGACCAATAACTCTTTCACTGTATAATACATATGGACAAGTGATTATTGTATTGAGATAGATCCAAAAAAAAAGAAAAGTTCATCTAAACAACAAACCTTAGACCACCAGACTGTTTTTGATGGTCGACTAAAATTGTCATAATGCAGGTGCAGGAAATGCAGGAAATAAAAATCTAATATAATCTTACCATTTTCCTACATCATAATTATGACTTAACAATTAACATTTAACCATTAAATGATAAATTGCATAATTAAAGAAAATTATACTTATATATATATGCAGTATATCCTACTACTGTACCGCTGTATCTGTTAATTATGACAAACAGTAAACAGCTTGTAATTACATGATCTTTCACTCAATAACGTAAGTGAGCAAACACTGCAACAGTAAATACACTTAGATTATAACCCCCTAAATAATGTAAGAGTTATGTAACTGTTATCTGTGGAGCTGGAATGGTTTTAATTTTTAGAGCAACCTAAAAAAAAACTGTGTTTGTGTGTGTGCTGAGCAATCACCATGATTTAATGTTGTCACACTCATGGTGATGCCATCATTACTTCCCAAAGGCTCAAATCAAGGAGGAAATAAAGGCAATTAAAACAGGTACTTTAGAGTCCTTGTAGTTCTGTTTCTCAGCTGGCAGCGACTCTTGACCATGGTTTTAATGAGAAATTGAGGCTAAATAATCCCAAACCAGTATACCAGTAGATATACTTACTGTTGTAATGAATGGACTAAGCTCTTGCAGTTTCTAAATCTTTTGTTACAGTTTGGTCTGGAACAATTTTAATTAACTATTTAACTATAAAACACAGAATTACTTTGACACTGCAATATTGTATGTTTAATTTGTCAATTGAAGTATTATTATATAATATTTTTTCCTGCAGGAATCTCCCTCTAAAACGTATAGAAAAGGACCGTGTTGGTTTAAGCTTGCGCATACTGGTTGTTTTATGTAAGGGTTGGCTTTTCCTTCTACTTGGCAGCAATAATTTCTGTTGCTTAAAGCTACACACACTTGTTAACTACTACAACTTATGACGGCCTACAGGCAACATTCACACCTACTTTATAAATATAATTGAAAAGAGGATTAAAAAAGCTCTCCTCTAAAGTATCAGAGGCCTTTCGTGACCGGTCATTTCAATTTCACAGGAATTTAATGAGCCTGTAGAGGTCTTTGCCCCTAGCCCTTGTTAACATTGACCCAGGCTCACAGCCACTCTACTGCAGCTTTTTATTGCCACACTGATAGCAGTTTTTGTTACCACCATAGTTCATTCCAGCTCAACTGTCTTAGTGAATTTCTTTTAAGGTTGTGAACGGCTTGCAGAATTGTTATGCTTTTAGAAAAATCTCACGTATGATCACATCAATATATTACTGCTAACTTTAAGAAGGCCTATCCCCCACCAGCTCAGTGAGAGGTGAAAACCCACCAAAGAGTAATCATTTAACCTTGATATACTTTGTTGGCACTGTGTGTGTGTGTGTGTGTGTGTTGGGTTGCCCTCATGTGGCAAACACTGGTTGCCCATTGTTTTGATATAAGGACAATAATGGACTCTGATGTATGACTCAGTAAAGAGCAATGATGACAGGGGATGAAAGACGGCGACGGACAGAGAGGATGAGGAGAGGAATGGATGCAGGGATAAAATGTTTTGCATTGTTTAAGTTAATGGATTTGTGATGCAACTCACTGAGGATGGATGGCAGCTTGTTGATGTCTGTTAATGGAGGAAGGAAGGCAGAGAGGAGGGACAGGGGGGAGATAGGAGGGAAGGAGTAAAAGGAAAGGACTAAACGGGGCATTCATGCTGTCATTTAGAAACTTGGTATAACTTAACGTGCAAAAACTGGAGAGGAGAAATGTGGAGCATAGAAAGACAGATGGGACGGAGAGGAGGATGGAAATGGGTAAAACATGTTAATTAGAGGGGAGAAGAAACAAAACTCCACTACAACTCAGAAGATTCAGTTCTGCCAAAGATCACTAGATGCGGACACCAAAAACACAACAAAAACAAAAGTTTTCTCTAAAAAACAAAGCTAATAATTTTACCCAAACTTTTTTCTTAGTGGTGTAAACCCACTGATAAAAAAAGACAAACTTATTCAAAATACATCAATTTATCAGTGTTACAAGTCTCATGCTGTCCCACGTAGGGTCCAGGGCTTAAGAATTTGGGTTAGGGGACATGTTTGTTTATTTGTTTGGGGGATGTACAGCATGTTTGGGTCTGATATCAGGTCTAATAGAAGTCATGAGCTGAAACAGTTTGATCACTATAGGCAATTCTACACAAATTTGTTCGATTTGAAACCAAAGTCAGTACATTGTTAATGCCTCGTTATAAAAAGTAACACTTTACTGCCCATGTGTTGTCTCCTGTTTGGGTGTGTGTTTGTGGGACGTGTGGTGGGGATACTGTAACTGTCAGTAAATATCATGTTTGTGTGTGTGTGTGTGTGTGTGTGTGTGTGTGTGTGTGTATGTGTATGTGTATGTAATGTAAGACGCTGTTGCACCTCTGTCTAACTCCATGATAAGTTGAGGCCGTGTGTGTGTGTGTGTGCGTGTGCATGTATGCGCATGTGTTTTGTAATCTGTCTTCCCACTGTCTCCAGCTGTAATGTCAGTAATAAAGTTAATTGGGGCTTTGGTCCCCACGGCACAAACCATTTTGTTAGTGTGTGTCTGTGTGTGTCTGTGTGTGTGTATGTATGTGTGCGTGTGGTTGGCTGGTTTGTCTGGTTTCAAATAATGCTGAGACTTTAATTCACCACTGGGGAAATCTTGATCGAGAGAGAAACAAAAAGCTTAGCTTGTCATTTATGTCTTTATGAGGAAGGTGTGTGTGTGTGTGTGTAAATTGAAGAACCCTCCCTCTCTCTCAGTTTAAAGTCATCTTTCAAAACCAACGAGTTGGATTTGCAAGGTATCGATTAACGCTAACCGCTTTAATTTGTGTGTGTAACGAAGCCATTCTTTCACACCCACATTTTCTCTCGCATAAATAAGGAACACATACATTACACACTCTTAGGCTGCCCAGGATGCAGGGAGGCTCATTTAGTGGAGTTTATTGTACCAGTGACAGTTTATGACAGAGGTGATGGAAGCAGCTGACCTGCTGTGACAACCGCATTAAAGACACTCTAAAGTAATGAAACACTGATGCAAAGTTTCTCTAATCTACTGAAGCTATGGCAATAATGTTATTATATAATTATAACTTAATGTAAAGTTCCATGTTAAACTACAGTATGAAATGACGCATTATGAAAAACTGTTGTATATGCAGCAAGAAAATGCGTTTATTTGCTTGCTTTCACGTTTCATTAAAAAATGATACACAGCATAAAACCAATAATTGGACTGTGTTTTATAATATCACAATAACACTTACACAGGCCGTATCTGCAGAATTGACTTATACTGAATGATAAATGTCAGGCGAGGATATTGGGCTTCCGTTATCGTCACACTGCGATTTAAAAGCGGAGGCTCGTGGTGTTTGTTCAGTAATTAATAAAAGTAATTACCACTGAATGAGGCCATGTGCCTTCAGTCTGTGAATTTCAAGTGCCACTGTTGTTTGAAGTATGACTGCGCTTCAGTTCTACAATAATTAAGTCATTACAGAGAAACGAAACATAGGAAGATAATTGCCATGAGCCTGGGATTGTCTTTCGCTCGGTATGACTCTGCAGTTTGTGAAACGCTGCAGCTTTGTGAATGTATCCGTCTTTGACCTGGAAACACCTGGGAGCCCAAGATTGCATTGCTTCAAAAGAATCCAAATTGCATCAGTGGGAAATTAAAAAACTTTACAAACTTTCATTTCATTGTCCTTTGTGACAAATCTCAACCCTTTGATAAGAGAAGATAAAACTTTACTGTGTACAATACACATAATAATATAATATAAGTATAATATATAATGTTGTGAGCAGTTTAATACTATGAAGAGAAATCTAAGAGAATACCATGACATGGCATACAATGTAATAATATAAAAGAGCAATAATAATATAGCATTATCATATATTGATATAAATATTTCAATGTAATGTAAAATAAAGTACTGTTAGATATGTTACTACTTCTTATACTACTACTAATATAGTAATAATAATAGTGATATGCTTGTTACAATGTGCAACATCAAGCCAAATACTGGCAGGTCTACAATTGCTGTCCACATGCAAAACACTACAGAGTCCAGAGCTCTGGAGGGTGGAGAGGGTCAAAGGGAGGTGTTCAGTGTGACAGCCCTGGGTGAATGAGATGGGGTGTGTTTACGTATGTGTGTGTGTGTGATTGTGGGGATGGTGGGAGGGGGGATGTTGTTACTGCTGGTTTTGGCTGTTTCCACAGTTCCTGTTGTACAGTCTGAGGACAGCGGGCACAAACCGGCGCCTGAAGCACTCTGTCTCGCACTTGGGTGGAATTAGTCTGTGACTGAATGAGCCGCCCATCTGCCACAGAAAGTTTGGCTGAAGACGGTTAAAACAAAAACCATTTTTGTTTTTATTTATTTGTGCACAAACATCATAAGAACATCTAGCAGTTTATGCAAACTCTGATAATTTTCACATTTTGCAGGCAAAAACTGTTGTTTGCTCCCAAGCAAACAACTGCTGTGAGAACAGCTTTACCAAACAAATGTTCACATCCATTTCTATTTCATGTAAAGACTAAGGCTGTATTCAACAGCATTTTCAAGTCAAGTAATTTTTGTGAAGAATTGAATACATAAAAAAAATGTGCCATCATTGTCTGAGAAGAGACCTCCTTGTATAAAATATTCACAGAAGAAAACATTTAATATATGACCTAGCTCCATGTGTCATTAAATGCTGTCTCATACACTTTGTGGACGTGATGTGATTGTATCGATCTGTTCTGGCTGTGTGATTACAACCCTTTGGGTGTAATATCACTAAGAGCTTTAAAGCCGTACAGATTGACTTTAACCTTCTCACCGTCACCTCCAACACGGTTACAGACCTTTTCATTTGTCATACTATACTACGGTCTACACCTGGGATTTCATTAGCCTGTAATAGCCCAATCTGGGGCACAAATCAAGAATCATGCTTTGTGCTTTCTCCCTAAAATATTACTTTTTTACTCTTTATTCATTTAACCTTTGATCAACCAGGTTAGACTTGGTGAAATGTAAAAGCAATTACTTTTTGCCTTTTTTCTTGGATACTGAGCTAAGAATGTAGCATCTCTGTTACTGTTTATTCACTTGGGATTTCTACCACAGTCTCTTCGCTTCATTATTAGTGTATTCCTCCTTATTAGGTATAAAATGGAATCCAGTGGTACAAAACATTGAATTCAAGATTGTCTGGTTATATAAGTCTATCACTTACATAAGCCTATAAAAGATAGCCCATGGCTGGGATTCCAACTGTTTGTTTAACAGAGTGATATCTAACTCAAAAAGTTGTATAGCAAAAGATATTCCCTGGCATGAACTGCGATATGGACCACACGCATCTTTTTTCCCTATGTAGTCCATTAAAATCTCACTCGAATATCATCCTTCTGGCAGGGTAATATTAGCCTGGGGAAGCATGTCCTGGCTGACAGGAACAGGCTTGTTCCCCACAGCAGTCGCTGTTTCCACCAACAGCCATGTGTCCTGCTTTACGTGTCCTTGAGCAACATGCTGAAGCAGTGCTACCTGCTCCAGTTTCTGTGGGTGAGAGCCTCAGCTAAATCACCAAACTTGTAAAAGCCAAAGCGAGTATATGCTTTTGGAATCACATAGGCATCTTTGCGCACGTATTGTCTGACAGACAAAATCTCTCACGCAGGCATAATGGATACAGTGAAGTTCTGCTCAACATAAAAATAATGAAGATGAGTTTTTGTTTTTTCTTTCTCTCTGCTGGGGATGAAGAGAACAGAGGGAGAAAAGAGCCCATGGGCACGAGCAACAAAACACGCAACAACAGCCCAATGTAGGCTAGCATCTGTGTGTGCATATGTGTGTGTGTGTTCACTTTCAAGGCAGATTTTGAGCGAGGCGAACTGCAGCTGTGCCTAATGCACATTAAATGAAATGAAAGTTTTCTGGGGTTTTGGGGGGGGATTTTGTTCTTTCAACTCATTTGTCTTTTGTGTTGGAGCACGATTTAGCTCGGCTCTTCTTTTGTATCCCGAACTTGACCTATCAGTGTTGTGCATCTCCGTAAAGGGCCCCATAAATCATCACAGGTGTCTGTAATGTGCCTGCAGGTAATTAATTGCTGTGGTCTTTGAGCCAAGCTGAGCTGAGTGCACTAGGATGAGACAGGAATAAAATACACTGGCTTTATCTTCTGTCTCTCTATGCCGCCATTCTTTTTCATTCTCTATCTTCTGTCCATCTGAACTGTTTCTTTTATCTACTTTCATATTGTAAATTTCCTTCTTATTGTATAGGCACAATCACAATGATGGGATTTCTTTTAGCATCAAGCTAGCTATATATTACACAAAGCTTTAGTTTTCTGAGCAGAAAAAGAGGCAGCGTGTTACTCAGTGACATTTGGGCAGGGTGAATGGTTTCTGTCACCAGGACAGTCTGGCAGCTCACTACACCTTGACCATTTTCTCCAGATTTCCTACTTAGTGGCTTGATTTAGGGCAACTAAAAGAAACATTTGCTGCAGGTTAGCAGCCATGAACAGAACAGATGGATGTGTGGGTTGAGTTTTCTGGCATCTCTAGCATGTTTAGATTGGAAGCTAATATTACTGGAAGCGTCCATTTAAATGCAACTTGTTCCAGCGTTAAAAGTGTCAGAAGTCCAATAGAGAGCTGAAGTGAAATATGAACTTCTGGGTTCTGCTCCAGTAGTAAGAGAACTTAATTCAAAATCCCTCTGACATGTGTAATAACACAAATAACTAAGAATCCAGCCTTGGAACATACTCAACATTAAGGCATGTGGTTCGTGCCATATGTTTAGATAAGGACGGCCGAAGCTAGAGGAACAGAGGCTAGCCATTGAAATGCACATGGTGTTACCGTGCATTTGATACCCAAGCACATCGTTCAGCTTTGATTGACTCAGTGGGAAGCTACAACGAAAAGCAGGTGGCATTGTGTGAATTGCCCCATAACTATGCTTACCTTCCCATCCCATCACATTGCCCTTGCAAATGGTGATAAATGAGCATGCTAGGGCTAGAGGCTAATTGTGTATCAGGGTAATCGCTAACACACCCTAATTACTTGTTGCTAAACTCGTAGCTCATATGATTTCAGTTCACTGGAACTGTGTGCATCTGTATGTATGTGTATGTGTGTGTGTGTGTGTGTGTGTGTGTGTGTGTGTGATGGTGGATATGAACGGGTGCAGGTGTGCAGCTATGTGAGCACTCATGTTTGATTAAAAATATCTAGCTTGATTGCGGTATACCACAGGGAGACTGAGGTGTTAATTGGCTGTGTGTGTGTGTGTGTGTGTGTGTTTGTGTCTGTGTGTGTGTAAAATGTTTGCTCATGGAGAATCACAGCGCTTAAATAACACAATCAAAGAACGCCTGCTGTGGATCAGTCTGCCTCGACAGGATGCCACATGCAAGCACGCGCCCACACACATACACACACATATACACAGCACGAATATGGTACAACAGCAGACAATATACATCATAAGCGTTCTGGGAACCATATGGTACATCCTGATCCTTAACTTCATAATGTGTAGATGGGTTGAGATATCTCTATGTGTGCGTGTGTGTGTGTGATGATTTGACAGTAGCACTCAGTCCCACCTATCCACGTTACAACAAGCGATACAGAAGCAGATGAACTAGGCGAGATGAGAGTGGCGGATGAAGAAGCTGAGGTGATCATGTGCACAAGAGTGTTTGTGTGTGTGCATGTGTGTCTCATCCCTGCTGACTTAAGCAATTGTGATGTAGAATTATGTGAGGAGACTTATTTGGGTATCTGGGACAGCCATTCAGATCTCTTGCCTGCTGGCTAACACACACACACCACACCACACTCGCACCACAACATAACTCAACTTTCCTTTCATCTCTCCTCCCTCCTTCTCCTTTATTCCTTATCTCTCTGTCTCTCTCGCTGTCCTCTCTTACCTCTGTGATGTTATAGATAAACATGGGCCATCTGGGTGCAGCTAACTCTCCAGTGATACCACCAGCCTCCCCTTCTGCCTGTTAGCATTAAAAATTCATTTATTCTCACCGTTTCACAGCCTCCTGACAGCAGAGACAGTCAAATACATGAAAATTGACGTGACTAATATTCTGACAAGCTAACAAAAACTGCAAATCTGTTCCAAAAATATGTGCTTTGGATATGAATCCATAAGTATGGGCTGGTGAGCAGGTTCTATCCCACTCAGAATCTTTTCCTTTCTTTTCTTTTCACTCAGCCGCACTTCTACATGTTTATATTTGGATGTTTTGAAGGTATTCTCATACGTTACTGCTGACATGAGAGATTTGGTGAGCACATTTTTCAAACTCTCCCAAACAACACATCGTAAATCCAGAATCATTTACTTTAATGATAAAAAACTGAAGCCTTTAAAGGTAACCTTTGGGGGTTGTGAACAGTAGTGGCGCCATTTGATTTGATCATTTTGGTACGGGGACCAAATGTTTGTATTTTGTGAGGTACCAGCAACATACATGTTACATATGTATTTTGCACACACACCAGTTTGCATACACGCATAAATACATACAAGCAAACACATTTATCCAAGTTGAATAAGGTTATAAAAAAGGCTTACAATAATTACAATTCCAGAAGTGATTTAAAACAAATATTGATTTTGCAAGTCTGAGTTTGTCGAGCAGGTTGTTCAAGATTTGAGGTGCCCTAACAGCCAAAGCTTGGTCCTCTTTAGTCTCACGCCTCAACACGGGAACCATATATGTTTCTAGACCTTCCAGGTAGTCAGTGGTTTCCATTTATTTAAAAGAAAAGCCTGAAAACCAACCTGCTGCACATCAGTAAACAAAGTAAGATTATTGTTGTGTGGTAAAACAGACTCTTTTGAAATGTCTTGCTGAGTTCAAAGACACTCCTTTTCACAACATCAGTGTTTGCGCACTCTTCACTCATCAGTCGCAAATGTATTGTAATACCTTTGGCAGCCTACTGTCACATCTTAGATGCTCGCGTGTCCTTGAATACACCATCCAGGAGATTTTTCAAAATACCTCATCACAACCGCCATAACTCATGATGGTAACACACTGAAACAACATTTGGTGTGCTTCCAGTCAGATGTTCAGCTACTTCGTCTCACTGCAGCTGTGCTCATTTTGGCACACAGGTTCCTTATTTATGTGCTAGTTCCTGCTTTGAATTCATTAAGTTGATTTATTGAGATGTTTTTTTCTATTTTATGCTCTTCAAAAAGAAGCCAAATCAATTAATTTCATTTTTTGTTGACATATTTTGGCACCATTCATCAATCAAGAGAGACACAGGTGTTTACGTAATGATGGATCTGCATCATCAGCACCTCCACAAGTGGGCATTAACAAGCAATTTACAAACTGACACCATTCAGACGGATACAACTATTGGTGACCTCTGACAGGTTTGCAGTTGAATTTGAATTAATTCAGTCATTACGACAAACTTGACCGTGTACTGGTAAGTAATATCTGCTAGCCCTGCCTTATGTTGAGCAATTGGCCTCTTCTAAAAGGTAGACGCATGATACCGCCTCAAACTTAGTTTCAGTTCACAAATGACTTGACTTAAGGCTGACCTGAATCCTGCCTTAGACTTGCCCTGAAACAGCTGTGCTGTGAAGAAGCAGTTTGCTTGGACTTAACCAGATCTTCAGGAGCCTTTTAAGTCTGCGTTGCTGTCAGTCTGTTTTCATGCCTTTTACTATGCATGTCTCATTTTCTTTGCCACTCCTCTTATGTTAACGCACACATTTTGTCCTTTTCCCTTGTAGCTGATTTCATAACATCCCTCCTTCCTCTCTCCCTCCATACACATGTCGGTGTACTCCGTGTAGATTTGTTGTTAGCCCAGATAAAAATGCTTAGCCGTGCTTGGCCGGCCCCATTATATAACACCATCACACTGCCCTAACTCCGGCTTGCCTCACAGTGATGGCACCC
>NTHP01000060.1:203274-218770 GCA_003416845.1 Oplegnathus fasciatus
GTGTGTGTGTGTGTGTGTGGGTGTGTGTGTGTGTGTGTGCGAGTGTGTCTACCCATGATATCGCCATTGTGTAACTTTTTCTCTCCATGTTTTTTGAGAGTGTTTCAAAGCCTGTTTCTGAGTGACCATTCTTGTGGCAGTTGTGTCTGTGTTTCGTCACTATTTTTTATGTCATTGAAAATTAGATGCTTATACGTGTACATCCAATGAAATATAATATTAATTAAGAAATACCGCTCTAGAAACAAGCATCCGCCCCAGTGAAGTGGCCTTCATCAAAACACTGAATCTCTATCACATCCGGAGGCAATGATGTTGACCTCTGACCCCCTTGTGGAAGGGGGAAGTAAATATACAAATTCCCTCTGAGCATCAACAGTGTCCCCCATCATCAAGCCAAGCAAGTGTTAAGTCGCCAAAATTCATAAAACCCAAGCCAAAGCCACTGCATCGTATCAAAAATGTATGATGTTATGATGTTTTGTTTTTTTTACTTAATTCCTAAGAACACTTTTTTTTGGAGATACTGGATTAGAGAATATAGAATGAGGAGGATGAACCAGTTATGCCACACACAATATCATATGTGTATGAAATTGCATGTGTATGTGTGTACGCGGGTATGTGTGTGCTTGCAAGCTACATGTGTGTATCTGGTTTTTTTTAAACAGGGTCCTCGCCAGCAGGATGTGTCTTAGTGCCTTAATCTCCAGCGTTGCCCACTCTCCTAAATAGATCAGGTACATGAATCCCATCTGACACATACACACACACAGAGAAAGGGAGACAGAGGGAGAGCGAGAGAGCAAAACATGAGTATCATGTAGCAACTCTTTGTCTTCTTTTGTCTCTTCCTCCTTTCAGTGCAGCTTTGTAAAATGATTAAAGAGCGCCAGAGGAGCGATGGAAGGGCATCAGCGGCTGTTGTGAGTGTATAGACAGCTAATGCAGAATAAATGGGGATCCTCTGTAACGTAGGCAGGGATGAGTCTTCACTACCTGTTAAAAATCTAATTTGCCGCCTCGCCATCTTTACAGGGGGATTAAAATGGAACAGAATCCGATTTTTCACTGTTTAGATAGCAGTGAAGAGATAAGGTCTGTGTCACACAAGTGGAAAAATCTGATTTGAGCAGTCACTGCAAATCCTGCCAGTGTAGAGATGAGTTTTATTACAGGTTTCCTCTGGCGTTTTTACCATGGATGACGCACCTGATTCCCGAGCGTCCCACACTCTCCCCTCCATAGGAAATTTTTAAAAAAGTGCAAGAGGGTAAGAGAAAGAACAGGATGTTAGGAGGGATAAATAAAATGACCTAGTCTGTGCAAGGGAAAGTGTCACTCTTGATTTTTGTCGCTCCGGACCTGTTTGTGTTTTTTTGTGTGATAGTTCCTGTTTTTTGTGTGCTCATGAAAGTTGTATGTGTCAGTGTGTGAGTGACTGATAATAACATCATCATTGCAGCCATTTTCTCTCCCTGTATCTCTACGGACTGGTGTTACTGAGCTATCACTCCCCATCACATCACACACACTTCCTTCTTCCCCTCTGCATCGTTTCAGCCCTCTTCACTTTACACCTCCACACATATCTACCAGCATGATATCCAGAGCGATCACAGTTGCTGGCAATACTTTTTTACAATTCTTAATTTTCATTAGTATTAAAGTCCTGAATTCCTATAAGTTTTATATTAGTCTTGGAGCTTTTTAGAAAACAACAGACAAGTATGTCATGTGCCAGCACGTCCAAGCTTTGGTCGTGAGATGTTTAAGAATTTCAGGCCCCTGTTCATGTGAGAGTGAGATGAAGCATTTGACTGAAGCTGGAATTTTTCGCTGGGCTGTTGTTTGGGGACATAACGTACATGTCCATTGGGAAACAGTGTCATGTTTAGCAGACCACAATGTAAAGAAAACGTAGAGGAAATCAGTAAATAGACATCAATATCACTGTGGTGACAGTTTACACAAACTACTACATGTGTGAAACAAACCTGAAAAAATTTCGATTTATCAGCGTACATGGACGGGACAGTGACAAAATGGGAGAATAAAGTAAGTAACTTGAAGAGGAATTTACCCTTAAGGACAGGGTGAGGAGTTCAGTTATGTGGGAGAACACAGAGTGAAACTTAGCGTTGAAAGGAGCAAGTTGAAGTGGTATGGGCATCTGATTGGGTTGAGACACTGGGTCAGACCCAGAAAAGCCAGAGCAGATTTACATATCCCATTTAACCAGAGAATGCCTCGGAATACCCAGAAGAGAGACGAACCCATGAACTCCTCTGCTTAGCGTGATGGATGGATAAATTGGCACATAATCACCTGTAGGGCTCTGTGGAGGAGAGGCAGGATCTCTTACTTACATAAGAATATACCAATGTGACCATACGGTTGGTTAGGCGATATGCTTTTGAGGAATTGTTCGTTGGCTTAGACATTAATGTCTTGCTGTGACAGACAGGTGATTAGGAAAAAGTTCAGTTTAACATGAAGCAGTGCTGATTTGAAACCACTTAACTCAAGCACAATGGAAGTAAAATGAAACAGTACCAATCTTGCTGCCCTGTGGAAGTTGTTTTTCATACTGTACAAGAATGAATGGGAGTAAATTGCTTCTTCTGCGGGGAGGAAAATGAATCCTTTAATCTACAGCTGCTATTACTTTTTTATCATCTTACACTGTATCTCCAATTGTCCATTAGGAGGAACAGCCTAAAGGACAGTTGGCACAAACTCATGAAATCACTTGTATTATTATCCTTTTAAACCTTCAAATTGAATGCAAGTCATGGAAAACAGTTCCCGCTTTAAAAAGCAGTGGTCACACAGCAGACGTGGAGAGCAGGGGAAAATGTCTTTCTTGTAGTGAAAAAAAAGTGCTGAAAGAGAAAAGACACAGGCAAAAAAGAGAGATGAAAGATTATGAAAAAAGAAAGAGAAAAAAATTATGGGAGACAAGCCATTGTCCAGGACTGTAGGTTTCATTTCAGTTTTGTGGCGAACACTGCTACTTCAGCTCTTGGACCCAAGTGTCCTCCCCTGCCTTTCCCACCTCCCTCCCAATATTGAGGGGAAGTGTGCTTCCCCGTCTCTGCTCAAACCTCACCCTACGGACATGTTGGTGATATTGGAAAAGGAAGATAAAAGGTAGAAAGCAAGAACAGTGGCATGTATGAGAGACTCCTGTGAAAGAGAAAAATGCTGAAAATATTGAAACGTTCAAATATATATAATGTGACAAGAGTGAAGATGAATAAAAACATGAGAGAGACATGAACTAAGACAGGGACAGATGGGGAAGGATATGGAAAAAGAAATTCCTCACATGCTCAGCCTACAGTATGTAGTGAAGTAATCAGTCTTCAATACCAGCTGGCCGGTATTGGGTTATTATTACTTGCAGGTGGCTAATACCACGACGCCCTTAATAAGACAAACAGGAAAGCACAACATCTGAATAATGAAGGCAGTACAGCAGCACCTTAAGACACAGTTCTTCTCATGGCTGCTGGATGCTGTCTCATTGGAAAACAAACACAAAAATACATTTCTGAAAGAAGTAAAGCTCTCAAAAGCATTCTTCAACATTTAACAGGGTGAGGGTGAGGGGTGAACCCCAATCCAGGATTAAAAATGTAAGTTAAAAAACAAGAGGCTCTAAGAAGCTGAGGCAAAAGTAGTGTGACATTGTTATAACACCGCAAAATCTCGCTATCACGCTACCATGGATGGTGGGGCAAGTGTCTGACCAGAGACCATGGTTCACATCCCATCATTTCCCAAGTCACATGGGTCATTTCAGAAAACACTGACGGATTACCTGTTTTTTTCATTAAGGCATAAGGACACAAAGATGTATGATGCAATGGATCCTGCATCCATGTTTACAGCCTAAGAATGAGACAGGACCATGAAACATGGAGAGCAGACATTTCCCCTAACCTGCCCAATCTCTCTAACTTTATCTTTAGCAGCTCTCTCTTTCCGCTTGCTGTTTCCTTCCATTCCACACACTCTGTTATGCAATTGAGGTTTCATCATAGTGTGATGATGATCTGCACCGCCATATTTCACACTATTTAACACTCCTACGTTAAGCTTGTGAGCAGAAACTAGTGTGAGAGGAAGGTCTAAAACATCTTCCTCCTTACAGCTTTATGACCCACGACCACCGTCCCATCTGCCTGTTACTTAATCAATGTGAAATTTCACAATCTATAATTCATTTAGATCTGGGAAGCTGCGATTAGGCCGAGGTCAAATGTCCATACTTCAGCTGCAAAGAAAAAGTAAAAATCACCCCCAAAACCCCCAAAATAGTCCATGTCAAAAAAATGGAAGATGGGATGAAAGCCTTGGTTTGGTGCAGCTTGTCTCATTTTAGTTATAAAAAGTATGATTTTCAGGGTCTGCTGGGAGATTTTCCGACTGACTGAATGAGTGGAACCACATGGGACCACCTTTCATGGAGTCTCAGCTTTCTCAGCTGGATTCTGTTCCACTTTAGCACATCCTTCCTTCCGTTCCTCTCTTACCATAAGTGAGCTCTCTGGTGAAGACTTTCAGACATACAGAGAAAAAGGGCCCCTCTGCTCCTCTGTGTGAGAGCAATTCGTTGAAGGAAGGGAACAGGGTAATTAGAAGTGGATTGGCTCGCTCAGCTGGGACAGTCCTGCCAACTTCTCCTCCTTTTGTCATTGCAACTGAGTAGCAAAAGTTTTGAGCAGCGTAAGCAGCTTAGAGACCATCAATATTACCTCAAATGATATTACTTTTAGAATTTTATAAGACTAATGTACTCTGTTGCTGTTTCCATACACATGCAGCCTATTATATTCTACACTGACAAGGGCCCAGGTGTCATGAGGAACGATTTCTGTAAAATGCAGAAATCAAACTGAGAAAAACTAAAGTATCATACAAACTGATGACTTATTTACAGGCAGCAAATGTTCTTTGCCGTAGAATTGTTTGTTTGGATCAGATGGGTAGTGTTGACATGGAGCAAAGGATTGCAGTGCGTAATGCAAATCCTCCTGCTTTCCTGCTCAGCTCGAGTGTATCTTTTAAAACATTCTGCACCAAGCTGTGTCACGACCGCTGTCCATGGTGCTGATCCTGGGACCACAGGGGCATGGGAGCTGAAGGGCAGGATTTCTACTGCTAACACGTACTGGGTTTCAATCTTCACACACTCTAAATGCTGAGTTTATTTTGGCAGTAAACTTGTTGTATTTGATTTTTTGTTCAATATGTCATCCCCGGCCAGCAATACTGTGATTTTGTCTTTTTATCTTGGTCATCTCTATCTCTATAATTTGTGTCAGTTGGATCAAAAGATGCTGCTGCATAGCATGTGGGAAGGGAAAATGCAATTCAGGAAATATTTCATACTGTACATGTTTTACATGTGTTCAATATTGCATTTTAAAATGTGCTTAAGTGTGCACCATTTTGGATTATAATAGAATTTATAAAAAGTCCTTGGCCTTTAATGTTATTTTGCATTGCTGAAAAGACATTCCGTTTTAGCAATGCAAATCTTAATGAATTCTGAATTTAGAACTGCAGACTAATGAAAAAATAAAAATCATAAGAAGAAGAAGATTTGACACAGACAAAAGGACTGCTTCCACATGTTGCATTTTATTCCAACATGAATTGCCATATGTTAATGAGGGAGAGGAGCTCACACACGTATTATATTTTATGACTTTATGACTCAAGCACCAAAAAAAAATAATGGACACAACATCAGAGTAGAAGTTTCACAGCATGAAATGTTGTTGAAATAAATGAATAAATAACTAAGGTACCGCTGCAGCAGGATGGAGACCAAACAAAGGGCCTACCTGTATAGGCTCAACCCCCAAAGCCTCCACTGATGCCTGCCAATCAGGTAATCAGACTGGAGATATGAACAGGAAATACCAAAACAAAAACAGAACATAATTCATTGCAAACCAATAAAGTTGCACCGTTGTTTCTTGGCCCAGTTTTTTGTGAGGTACTGAATTGGTGCACTCCCTTTTGATGGCATTACTCAAGACATTGAATTGGCTGCAAGAAAATGGCAGCGTATGTGAGCTATGACATCCATTTGCCATCATTTGGGAAAGCTCACTAAGAATTTAAACCTTTCTCATATCAAAGACAATTTGAAAGTGTGCACGTCTTTAGCTTGCCAGAGGCCAACATAGTAGCCTTAAGATATTTTCTTTATTTACATTCTTTTTGCTTTAGCTCAAAATAGCCACTAAGACTAATGCAAACAGACTATATAACATTACTGTTTATTCTATAGAACAGGCAATCTGCACACACACACTCGTGCTAAACAGCCAAAGGCTAAAGTAAAGCAGACAGGCTGCTATACATATTTACAGTAAACACCGTTAGGATGTGAAACAATCTTCTATCCGATGATGTTTTGCCTTTAACTTTGCCCTCGGGACAGATATGTTTAATGTTGATTATGTATGCGTGTGTTTGTTAGCAGTGTCTGTGATCTGCCTTAACTTAAGAGTTGGAAAGAGGACAGGGTAAGCACATAGCCAGGAGCTACAGTATGTCAGCATTAATAACACCACAGAGGAAGAGAGAGAGGGAAACATACATATGCAGACGCACACTCTGCAGCCATGTGTGTGTGTGTATGTGTGCGTGAGGGCTGGAGATAATCAACCCTCATAAGGTTCAGTGGAAGATGAGCGCTGACCCTATTTCACCTGGCCTTCTATCTTCAGCTTCCTCCCCCTTCTCTCTCTGTCTCAGAAGAGCTTACGCAGGTCTTTTGTAACACTTGAGGGATACTTGCTCCTACTGGATCTCAGTTTCCCTGTCACTTAGCCAACACTTTGCTCCTGTGCTGAATTTTTTATCAGCAACAAATTTTCTCTGGAAACCGAAAATGCTGGCTCACACTTTTCACTAATGTTTGGCACGCTGGATATTCACTCACAACGTCAGCCTGAGCAATCCGTGCCCACACCGTGCCTGTTTGTACAGTATGTGTGTGTATGAGTGTGACTACATTTTTGTCTAAGGCATCTTTTGGGAATTTTTCTCTCTCCGCCTCCTCTTCCTCCTGTCTTATCCTCTTTTCATTTTCAGAGTCGGAGCACACACGTGCAGCGGCTACAAGTAGGAGTGACATGAGCCGTTTTGCCACATGACATCCTTTCATGTTTAATTAGATGAATAATGTTACTGAGGGAGACACACTGTTTCCTTCCCTCAAAAATCTTTAATTCTTGACGTTCTGTGTCTTTGTAGGAAAAATATGATGTCAACTCTACTGGAATTATTTCATTTTTGCATTTTAATAAAAACATCACTTTAACAAACAATGTCTTAACAAAACTTGATGGATTATGGGATCTGTTTTTTTTTTAACACTACACCAATTGTTCTTATGGAAACGCCAAAATTGAAGGTCATTTGAGACTTTAATACACCATTTTCACACTTGAGTGCATGAGCAGGTGGTGCAGGCAAAACGTCTAATTGGATCTGATGTGACCCAAATTTTGTCATTATTCATTCAAAGCTACAACTTTAAAAGTGCAAAAGTTACATTGAAATTACAAGTGTGACCTGTAGTCTTTTCTGTCATTCTCTGTGTTGTGTGAGATGGAGTTGACAAGGTTGTGGTTTTTACTCTGCCATACCCCTTCTCTTCCACTTTACCTGCCCTTTCTCCTTCTCTTCCCTTAAAGTTATAATCCTTGAGATTTCCATGAAATTAAATTCTGTTTTGATACTATTTATGCTTGGCATTTTGTCAGTAATAGCCATTTAATGTATTTACATTCTTTTATTATCTCTCTTTATGGTAGTTTTCATTGTTAGTGGCGCAGTCCGCCATTCCCACCCTAGATTCAAATTGTCTTCACAAACACGAAGGATTCACAGGAAACAATGCAGCATCTAAATCCAGCGTTACAGTTTTGAAATTTATTTGACTGACATTAGCCTGTTTACTGTTAACTCTCTTTACACTGTATCAGAGCTGTGTTCATTTACGGCAAATGCAAACCAATGCAAACCAACCGTTCCTCTCCCCATTTCTACATCCCCTCCTCCTTCTCTCCTCTGGTTTACCACTGTAACCTTGCTCTCCTTTTCCATTCATCCATCTGCCAGCCTCTCTCTCTCTCTCTCTCTCTCTCTGATCTTTACACCTTTGGTTCCCTGACTCTACCCATATCGTCTTCTCTTCCCTCCCCTTCTGACACTCTTCCCATGTCTCTTTCCCACTCCTCCTGTCATTGCATTTGTATCTATTTGATTCCTTTCCCTTCCCTTTCCCTTTCTCGCTCTCCCAGTTTTTCAGATGTATGATTCATGGTTCCAGCGCTATGACTGAGACATGAATATTTTACTAGAACCAAATATAATTTTTCGGGGAAAAAGAAAATGGGGGATGGGGAAAAAGGAGACTGAGGGAAGGAATGGTGGGAGTGAAGGGGGTCGAAGCTAAATGAGGTTGAGTGTGTTGGGTAAAGGGAGGGGATGACATATTCCCCTGTTATCTTGCAATGTGTAACTGCTATGTACCAGATGTAGCGTTCGATCTGGCAGATTCATGCAACAGATAAGACCAACATACTATAAGTACATACTATGAATGACTGACAGGTCAGGAAGGTTATTTTTCCCCGTCTGTCCATCCAAACCACAGTGGAAGGCAACAATCCAAAATGGACATACTGTAAATCAGCGGGATAAATCAGTTTACTGTTTGCAGTTCCTATGAAGCTGATTTCTTAGAAAACTAGTAATGGGAGAAGAGTTGCAGCAAAAGAGCTTTATGACTGACTGACACTTCTGTGCATACATTTGCAGTCATTTAAAATGATGAAGGTGTGATATGTATCCTTGTTCCTCATACATCAGTATGCACACTGAAGATGGCTTATTCCTCCCATCGTGTCATGAACCCTCCAAAACAGCGGAGAGATCTGCATGGTGGCTTATTCTTCCTGACAATCTCCTCCACCATCTTGCTTTGGATTTTTGTAACACTGCAGTTGCACTTACAGCATATTTGAATGTTTAATACATCTGTACTGTAAACATTTCTTATTACTTACCAATTATATTAATGGATTTCCAAAATAATACATTAAAACACCATCTATGCAAAACATGCAGCATAGTTTAGACAGGGATTTATGACATGAACTCAGTTTTGCTAACTTTTCATGGCACAATGATTTTTCAAGGACACAGCGATACATGTTTTTCTTATGAGTTAAAGGTAACCTGTGGTGACGCATTCCCAGCCAATGGTTTCACACTATTCCACTGATCAACAGATGGCAGTAATGCTTCAAGTTACACAGCAAAGCGCCAGTAAAGGCAAGGAAGAAGAAACATGGATGCAAACAATGCATGATTCAAACTTTTAAGAAGAACTGGCTTTGCAAATGTTTTGAGGAAGGAAATGCACTTGATGCGTTTGTTAGAGCTCAAGGATGCACACAATGTGTGTGGGTGAGTAACACTGTATGTAAATATAACTTTTATTTGCTTACCAGGAAACTCCACAGAGCAGCTTTAAAGCATACACTGACGTCTGTAGCTGGATGATGTCTTCAAATCTTTTATAGGCACATTCTCGCGTTGCATTTGACGTACCCAGAAGTGTATGAATGAGGGCTGCAAATGTGATCCATGCCTTGGGGATTCAAAGTTCTAACTGTCCACAACTGTACACACATATATGTACAGTATGCACATAGCTGGACGGCTGAAGAAACCAGACATTATGTCTTGTTATGTATCTTTCCTTCTGTAACTGTGTGATGTTGTAGTTTTGCAGCTCAGATAGTGAGAGCAGAGATGTCAACAGGGAACAGAGTGACTGACAGTTAATGGGGAGATAGATGATCATCAGCCTATAGAGAACAGATGGTGGCAGGGGATAACTACACACACACACACACACACACACACACACAACCACAGTACAAAATGATTACTCTATCAAGGGCACCTTGTGGTTCTGGAAAATATGGGAATGTATATGCACACGCACACACACACACACACACACACACACACAGTATCACTAAAATAGATGATGCTGAGTCAGTGAAACTGTCAATCAAACTGTTCCCTGTCTTGCATAACTAAACTTAGATATAACTGTGAACATCATTTGCACTAATGCACTACTGTGTTTCTGGTATGTGTGAGAGATAAAGCTTCGCCCTGCATCATTTGAGCGAGTGTAACCATTGGACCTTTTGACCTGCCTAACCTCTCAGAGCTGCTATCTCTTTCATTCTCTCCTCCTAATATATTTCTTTTAATCTATCACTGCAATGCTTTCCTCTTTTTAATTTGAACTTAATGTTCTGTTCTGTTTCGTGTAGTGCGGTGGCAATTTAGCCGGGCTGAGGTTATTGTCTATGATATCTGAGGTCAGCTAAGCTTGGCTCCACACAGACCTGGGTCAAATAGCATTTATCATTTCTTTGTTTTCTGCCTGCTTGGAATGCCAGAAAAGTAGGTTTTGCTCCATTAGGGTCAGTTCACCCAAATCACAATAAACCATATTTCCCCCCTTGCCCCTAGAGGCATTAAGCCATGCAGAAAGTTTGGGTTGTATTTTCCCATTTTTTCCCATATCTTTACCACCTCCCCAGTACGAGGGATGTGAATGGAATTGTGAATTTTTGTGCTTCTCATATGACTGAAAAGGATATAATTTCATATGTGACCTGGTTGGTCAATCAAATATTCACTGCAGACCAACAGCAAGATGAAATAACATCACAAATGCAACACGAGGTGCTCTGTAAGTAAATACAAGTACATTTCCTTTTCATGCTACTTTATACTTCTACTCCACTTCAGGTCAAAGAGAATTATTGTACTATTTACTCCACTACATTTATTTGACAGCTTTAGTTACTTGTTACTTTACAAATTAATATTCTTCACACAAAAACAAATGATCATCTTATAAAATGTATTCTGCATTATTATAGATTAAGTTATCCAAAGCTACATAAAGTAAATTAAAATTAGCTCCACCTCAACCATCCAAAATGGTAAAATGCTGTTTACACATTAAAGATGTAGTTTACGATTCTAATCCAAAACAGTTTTGGTCAAATTCAGTGAATATCTCCTCATGGTCCACTAGCTTTCCGTTCTGTGTGTGCACTGAAAAAAAAGTCCGGTGTTCATACTCAGCCCTGGCTTTGTAAACGGGAAACAAATAGAGCTACTCGGGTAGAGTCGCCAACCCAGGCTGTCAAATACCGACACTTTAGCTGCATTTCCACTAAACACTTCGGTATAATATGTCACAACTCGTGCACAGGACAAACGGTCATTCGTCTATTGGACAAAATATCTGAGTGAAACTCGCCGACACTTCCTGATCTCAGAAATAATGGAGCAACACCAATTTTATGTGGTCTTGGGTTTTATGGTTTTGCTTTGGTGTTTCCATCAATCAAATGCTTTACAAGAAGGCGAACAATATGAGCAGCTGACAAGACAGCGAGTGAGAAGGAGAAGGTGGGCCCTGATGAGAGAGAGGGATTATGATGTGTTGTCCTTGTTAGACAGAAGACAAGCAAGGTATGGTCATAATAAGCTATAGATTTGAAAGTAATCATCTGCAATGCGCAGTTTTTTGGTTCACTTCCTATATTTGGTTCGGATCGCGTTCTCACCTGTAGCGAACCGAACTCTGGTGCACTTGGAAGCGAACCGAGACCCCCGTTTTCAGGCGGACCGTAGTTCGGTTGTTTGGTCCACACCAGAGTACAAATGAGCTTTCACACCACCCCAAACGAACCAGACTATCTGATGAAACGCTCCAGGGCTCGATTTAAACGGACCAAACAGCTTAGGTGTGAAAGCACCCATAGACTACACCTTTAATGCATGAGTAATAATAACCTAATGATATAATATAGTATAACACTCACAAGGGACATTTTCTGCACTGAGTACTTTTTCTTTTTGACACTTAGATTATATTTAATCTTTAATACATACTGTAGTTTTACTTACTGTAAGTAAGCATTTCACGTCAACTGTAATGATTGGTTTGCTATAGCTGAAGGGTCTGGAACTCGTGCATGCATACATCTAAAATGTTGGGTCTGCGGGGGCTCTCTGGCTCTGCAGGTCGATGATGCTGAAGGGGGGAGAAACTGTAGCTACGGAGTAGGCTACAGCAACTAGGAGTATGGCGGAAAAGAAGAGGCTTCCAAGAAATGTTTCTGATGCTCCAGATGAAAAAGAAATTCTGCATTCAGAGGAAGGATTACAGTAAAAAAAAGAAAGCGATCGATGGCGAGGACAAACACGGATTACCATTGGTGTAGCTTTTCCTCATTGGAGAGCACTGTGAGAAGAGAAGGGACTGAGGGCAGACAGGGATGTCACATTACTGCAGTTGGACAGGTTGATACTTGTAAAATATTTGGAGTCGGCTATGTAGCTCTTACATTTACTCTCTAAATAATGGATTATTGTCTTGGAACTGTGGAAATTTCTCTGTATTTTTGTAACGTCATAAGCACGCCTTGACAGTGTTTGTGTAATTATTGTCACTGCCAGAAGGGGAGACAAAAGTTCCACACTCCAGCTTTAAGTCAAGGATCTGAATACTTCCTCCACCACTGAGTTAGAACTTAGTAGACTTTCTGTTTCTGTCACGATGTTGTCCTTTGTGGCGAGCCCCATCTGTCTGTTATTCTACTTTGCTGTTATTCTATGTAATTATGAACTCACACCAGAAATGACTGTAGCATGGCACATAAGAACAGAAGCATTTATACATCAAATCCACACCAACTCTCACCTCTGGTACATCGACTCCAAATGCTGACCAGATTGGATGTCAACTGATGTTGTCATTTGAAAGTAGCGTTCAAGCTTAATACTACTTTAATTCTTAATCTCTCTTTGTATTAACTCGGGTTTTTTTCTCAGATTCATGGCATATAGACCTTTTTATGAGCATATAATAAATATTTAGAAGCAATTTACATTATACATACGACATATTATTTGATGCCCTGTTAGACTAGCTGGCTCCAGGCATGTGTATGTGAGATATATATTATTACATGCCATGAGTCTTGAGTCTTTCTCCTCTCGCCAACTTTGTACACTCAGCGTTTCACTGTACAATACACCCCCACCACCCCACAAATAGATACAAAGGACTGAAAGCAACACACAAACAACACTTTTCACCAGGATTTTCTGTTTCCTTAAACAAAAATATTATGTCATTAAAATAAATTTAAAGCCGTTACAATGAAATACATTCTACACATGTGGGCTATAAATTGTGACTGAGTCAACCTAACAATTATATTAAGGTGCCTTCAGGGCCAGTTAGAAATACCACAATTATAAATGAGAATGCATAAACAATATGGCATGAAACATGCAGATAGGGTTAGTTATAAGTTCTCAAGACATGTGTATAATGTTTCTATGATCTATACTCTCATATATAAAGTTCCACCTTTGTTTTGAATATAAAAAAAGGTTATATCTCTGATAATGCCTCCATATGTTTGTTCATACTGTGAGAAGCAGGGTTGGGGATATATGTTGGGCCATTTTTTTCAGAATATCACTGCTGTCTTTTTCTCAATATCTCTTACTGCCAGACTTGGCTTCTTTGGGTATAAGTAGCAAGTCATTACTATGACCAGATTATATTGGCTTAGAGAGAAACCGTCTGCATTTAGTCTAACTGATTTCAACGGGACCAGATGGCAATCTGCCTGCCTCTGTATTTATCTCTTCCTATTATACGCTCTGCCTCACTCACTCAGACACACACACACACAAATATGAACAAACATGCATTAAAACTCATTCTCATTCATCCACACCATTCTACAGTTCTGTCACCTCCAATTTTACCTTTTCTGCAGATACTCTGACCTCAGAGTAGGATGTAGGAAGACTTAAATGAGGTACTGAAAGTGAAAGGGAGAAAGAGCGGGTATGACAAAAGGGAGAAGCTGACAGAAATAACGACAAAGAGTGATGAGACGTGAAGGGAAAACAGGATGAAGGTGAAGGAAGGCAGGTTGGCAGAAATAAGTAAGGCAGAAAAATACAGTAAGGTTACTAGAAGGAGAAAGAGAAACTAATACTCAACTCAACTAATACTTTATAAATTAATAGAGAATAACTACCTGTCTATATTGTTGTGTCCCAGTTTAACAGGAGTGAGTGATCAGAGTGTAGGAATCAAGCAATACTGGACTCCTTTACTGTGAAGGTCAGCGATGATCAAAGAGTAGAGAGTACCCAAGGGAGAAAGCGAGAGAGACGAGGACGGAATAAGTGAGGGATGGCCAGCGTGATGGAGAACTGACAGGAGATTAACAGGAATAAAAAGAAGGTGAGAGGGGAAGGGAGGGAGATATTAAAAGAAAATATGATAGGATAAAGGGATAAAACATAAGAGAGGGTAGGAGTGATGGGGGCAGTAAGGTGAGCCGAAGAGTGGAGAGGGAGAAAAACGGGAGAAGCTAAAGCGGGAGAACAAGGGTAACTGAAAAAAGAAAGAAGGGGAGCAAAAGAAAGGGGCTGAGAGACAAGAAGGGCAGACAGGAAGGAGAGAGAGGAAGATAGACACAGAAAGAAAAAGAGAATTGAGGAGGAAATGTTCAACATTAAATCGGGTTTTGGCGAGAGGAGCGATAATCCGTCTTTTTGTCAGCTGAATTATGCCAGAATTGCAGGATTCTATTTTACTACCCCTAATCTGTCTCCAACCAAATAATAAACTGTCTGCCAGTACAGGTTCGCATTCGCAGCGTCTAGCACTGTCTCGTGTTAGATAAGGCAGCACAATAGGGTTGACAAATAGGACTTGTTTTTTTTTTTTTTACGTACACTCACGCAGAGAGAAATACTTCTGAATTCTACTTAGTTCAGATCATGTCCCAGCAGCTCGATATCTCACCAACTGGGGAAAAAAAAGGAAAGACAGAGCGACTATAGGGGAAGCAGATGAAGGCAGAGATGAAGGGAGGATGTGTCTAGGTTACAGCATGCAGTTGATCTGTATATACATGGCATGATCTCTGGTTAACATAGAGATTACGCAGCGACTTAGCCTGACTTGGCCACTGTGACCCTGCTAAGCCATGCTAACTCTAATAGCTAATAACCATTATGCGCCAGCTGCCTGCCTGCTTCAAACTGTGCATGGCTGGCTGTATGTGTGTCAACTTTACTGCTCCTTTCTCTCACTCCCTCCAATGCACTTTTTGCAACCTCAGAGCATCCGGCCACGTGCTCTCTATCGCTTAAATTCATCTCTGCTTAACACAGTCAGATTTTCTATCCCTCTGCTTTCCTATCCTGTTTCCCATAATCACTCCATCTCACTCTCTCTTTCCCTTTTACCCCTTACTCACCTCTCCCTGTGTGCTCTCCTTCTCTGCATCACTCTATCCTCTACTCTACCCCCCCCCCCCCC
>NTHP01000060.1:218860-248865 GCA_003416845.1 Oplegnathus fasciatus
CCCCCCAGCAGGGGTGTCATGCCTTCTCTGGCACGTGAGCCGAAGCCCAGATGTCTGCTTTGGCTGCTGCTGGAAACTAGGTCATGTCGAGAGAGAGAAAGAAAGGGGGAGAGAAACGAGGAGACGGGACGAAAGTGAGGGAAAGTAAAAGAAATTGAATAGTGGGAGGGGAAAAGCACAGGGCGAAAGGACAGGAAAGTAGAGGAGTGAGAGGAGCACCAGACAAGAGGAACGTGCAAGAATGGAATGAAAGCACTGGAAAGGGGAAGTAGAGGGTGAGAGGAGGCGGCTGGATGAGTGAGGAGGAGAGGAGATGCTTTTTTACTGAGGAGGAAAATGGGGATGTTGAGGGTGACCAGGATAGAGATGAAGATGCTAAAATGGGAGAGATGCAAAAGTTACAGTTGGTATTGTTAGTTAAATGTTCATCTATACACTGTAAAAATGGCACGTTTACTATGGCTGTGTGTTAGGGCTGGGTTCAAATAGCTGATCCACTGTGGTTCCAGGTGAGCAAAATACCCTTATCCCGTAAGCTCCAAGGCTAATGAATCTCTTGTCAAATCTTTTGTCTCTCCTCGCAAAGAGCAATTAGCTCTGCTGTTTAAGTGCAGATTGATTTAAAACGTCTGCACAGCATTGGCCTGCAGCGATAATGTAACTGACAAAAATTAAGCAAACCTGATATTAACTGTGATGAATTACACAACTTAAGTGAGTTTCAAGTTTGGCTTGTTGATTTACATAGTGTATATATAGTGTGTAGTGTATGCATAGTGAATGAGGATGAATAGAAACCAATGACTGCCTTGAACTGTAAGAAACAAATCAAAACAGCTACGACTGTAAAGCATGTATTTAAAAATGGTCATCAAACATGTAAAGTATAGATGATTTGTAGCTAAAACTTGCAAAAACACTAGCATGTTTTTTTTTTCATTTAACTGGACTGACAGAGGCCAACAGTGGCTAATTGGAAACATAACACTTCTCTTTGTCCATGATGAAGAGCGGACCCATAACAAAGGGAACAAAATGTCACTGCCTCCTGCACAGAGTGAGGAGTGCCTAATTTGTGTGTCAGTATCTGTCACATTTTGAATATGAATCAATCATTCACCAAATACAATGGACATGACAGGGAATGAACTTGGTTAATGCTGATGTATTACAAGACAGTAACACAGGACAGGACGGGGCAGTTAAAATAGGTGCATAATGAATGTAAATGACATGCAAATTCACAAGTACTTCATGGCAAGCATTTTTTTTAGGCTGATGATTAACGACCATGCCCCTCTGCACTCACTGTATATACATGAGATACAGTGTATACAGTGTAATTAAGCAGTGTTTCATTTCTCTGTATTTTAACAGAGCACAGGCTCAGAATCTGGACTTACTAAATGGACCCTGAACTATATACATATGTGTGTAAGCTTGGGGGTTGTCCCCTCTGTTCCATTCTCAGCCACTCAGGGCAATAAAACTGCCTCCCAAACTGATACAAATCTAAGATTCACCACCTTAAGAGCTTTTCTTGCAGCATAACCATAAATTAATTATACATGTTTATCAGGAAAAAATGGGGCAGCAGACAGCATCAGACTCCAGACTCCAGAAATCCTTGTTTTTCTTACCATACGGTGTATAGCCTCACAAAAATTGTGATTTGATTATTGCTACATTAAGACACTGTGTTAAGTTGGAGCTGGATATCTGTATGAGGACAAACGAATAGGAGAGGAGATACCTAAGACTCATCTTTCCCAATTAAATTTGAGATCATGCCCCTAACAAGTGTTTGATCATTATAGCTAATGTCTTTACTTAGCTCTAATTTCCTGCAACACATCCTGCGACACGCTGATCCTTGTAAGTAACATCTGTGGAGCTGGTGAATGCCTGCTTTGGAGGGTAGCTGCTATGCTGGTAAAACAACTATCCTATCAGTGAAACACGCCTCAGTTTAGCTTCGCTTTTCAAACATTAAAAGTAACGAATGGTCCACTAACTTGTTGGTTGTCCTCATATTAAATTGATTTCACAATAAACATTTCACAATAGCAAAGTTATCACAGTTATGAATATAATAACAATATGTTAACTAAATAAAATGTGGAATTTAAAGGCTTTAAAGGTCACATTTGACCCCTAAGGTTTATGTTTGGTGTTTCAGAAGGACAACACAGGACAACATGTTTATATAAATTCTGTAAAAAAAATAAAAATAAATAAAAGTTGTAAAATTACAGCTACAGAGATGTCTGCAGCCTCAGACACATACTCACTCATACTCACACAAAGACACAAACCTCCATTACACACATGCAGACTCACACACATTTAAACAGCCCATTACATTGATGGATTGCTGTGGCTCCGAGGATGTCTAAATGCATCCTCAGGCATTATTCAGAGTAGCACTGACTTTGAAGATCCACACACTTCATCATCACAACCATTTATATAGGCTACTTAAATGACTCCATTCACACACAAACACACATGCATGTACGCACGTGAACAACAAACTTACACCTAAGGCAAAACACAGTCTTTAATATAAACACTGCTGTACAGTATTCACATATCTGCACACACAAATCACGCAGGGACATGCATTTGTATTGACACAGCTCATGGGCACAAATCACACATTCACACACACACACACAATTGCATACTAACATGAACACGGTGTCCATACTAAGGGCTCAGTCACACCAAAATCAAATAATTTCCCTTCCATCCAAAGTTTGCTGAAACTCTGCTGAATTTTGACAGGCAAATTTGTGCCATCAACCAATTTCCGTTCACACTGTATTATTCTGCTCTGCTATATAAGAAGCTATGTTAATAGAGATTTCCTCTTGTGTTAATGAGCCACAAAACAAAACTAGCCACAACCACTTGTGCAAGAGCATGACCCAATAGTAGTCACAATGACAACAGGCTTCCAGCATCACCTATTTCGCATTGGACATCTGAATAATGTTTCAATGTGCCACTTTGTGACTGAAATGAGTTTGTCAATGACTGGAATACACTAATGACTTTTTTTTTTGCCTCACCAGAAAGGTATTAAAGGGAGGCCATCTTACATAAAAATACAGGAATTTACAGCATCAGGTTTTTCCAAATTCACCTAGAACCACAGTACAAAGCTGCAGATTGTGTGCTCAGAGAATATATGAATTAAATATAACACAAATGTATTCAACCATATGATTTAAATGTCTAGCAGTCAGCTTCCTCTCTGATGAATACGTGGTTATTCAGCATGCCAAAGGATGGGGATCAGGTACATCACAGACAGATGTGCACAGAGGTGTAGTTACAGATTTGAATTACAGTGGTGATCATTTTCAGTTTGAGCCAGTGACTCTTCCCATGCCAAATGTCTCTAATGCATATTAACACTCAACTGCCTTCTCTTGCTCTCCATTCGCCTCTCTCTCCCTCCCTCCATCCATCCATCCATCCATCCATCCATCCATGGCCATTTGGAGCTTTTTATTCAAATAATGCCCTGCTTCTCAGTTTACGAGATGCTGCACTGTCTTCCTATTTCTCGCCTCATAATTTACAGTCACAGGCTTTTAGCTAATGCCCTTATCCAGAGCGACTTACAATCAATGCAGCAGCAGAATAGTCACAGCAGTCAGCAACAATCCAGTGACAACAAGTAGTTGACCATATAAGGTCAGTATAAGAATAAATTAACAAATGCGTTGTTATTTTTTTATTGTCCCTCCATTGTCAAGGAATGTACTACCTGTGACTACTGCTTAGGTCTCCCTTACCCTTCTTCCTTCCTTCATCCCTCAATCAATTACTCTTCTCAATCGTTCTTGCATCCTTTACGCATCTCTCCCTCCCCTTTAATTCCTTTCCCCTTGTCAATCATCCTTCCTTTCTTTTCCCTCTCCTCTATTTCTTTCCCCTCTTTCTCTTTTTTTATCCCCCTCTGTCATCCATTTCTCATCTGTTTTCACTTGTTATGCATGCGCTGTGTTTGTGTACAAACCAGCCATCAAAAAAACATCATCTCTGACACGAATTCATCAATCTGCTTTCTCTTTTGATCAAATGCACTTCCTCTCACTGTGAAAGAAACTGTTACAGATAAGAGGGATAGAGACAGAGTAGGAAAGAGAGAGGAATTAGGGGTAAAAAGTTCAAGTTCGAGGGAGGAGGGGAAGGAAAGGAAGATGGGTTGTGAAAAAGAAAGAGTATAGGTTGCATAGAGGATACTTGAGTTGAAAAGAGAGGAAAAAAGCATGGAAAATGTTGAATAAGAGATCATGGAAAAGAGATACAGACAGTAGGAGACAGTGCAAAACGCATACAAGGGAATGGCTGCGTGATAAATAAAGACAGGACGAGGGGGTAGAGGGATCGGGATAGTAAATAATGATCCAGTCTCAGAGATAGAAGGAGAAAAGAATCAGTGTAATTAATGAAGGAAGGAAAGAGAGAGAGTGAGGAGACGGAGAAAAAATAAAGAGCAGATAAATCATGCTAAACAGAGGAAATAAGGAGGGAGGGGAGCACAGGAGAGCAGCATCAACACAGAATAACCTCCAGTGTGTGCATCATTGACTCTAGACAACAATATGTTCACACATCTGGATGTGAACAATATGGATGAATGTGAACGCCCTCAAACAGCCCCAAAGCTGAAACTCAGCACTTTATTGGCAATGTCATTGTTTCCTTTCAAATCTAATGTGCTGGAGTACAGAGTCAAAACAAAGAGAACGTGTCACTGTCGTAATATTTATGGACTGCAGTGAATAGGCTTAACTGGTTGACCTTTAGAGTGCAGCTCCCTTTAATAAAGCACTAATTAATGAGGTGGCTTCAAAGGGTCAGTACACCCAAATTACAACAACATATTTCCTCAGTTATCTCCAGTGGTAAATGACAGAATACAATGTCAACAGTTTCCAAAGGGATTATTTCTCCAATAGAAAGAAAAATAAAAAATATAATCTGTTTCCAGAGTAATCAGGACATTGTTTCAGGAAATACAAGCTGCTGTTGATTTTTCTTAAATGTAATTTTTTTAGTGTTGTGAGCACCACAAACAAAATTCTCCATTATTTTGGGGTGGAGGCAGAAATCTCGGAGACTGAAATATCAAAACCCGAACTGCTACTTCTGTGTTCTGGTCTATTCTGCTCCATTCTGTCCCTTTCTTTTCACTCTCTGTCTCTCCCAAAGTCTCTTCTCTCCCCAGGCTGATTTATGCTGTGCCACTTTGAGAACGGCATCTTTAGGCCTTTAGGAATATGGGTAGTATAATTTTATTCCTAGGCTGTTAAATATGAGTGAGAGAGCTTGTCAAGCTATAATAACTGGCTGAAAGACAGAGAAGGAAATGAACATAATGCGGACCAGTGGCCTATTGAAGTATTTATGGGCATGAAACGTTACGGTGTGTTTGGAAAAACGGTATGAGTATGTGGCTTCTGGTTTTCCAAATACCAAAACGGATATTAACATGCTACAGTCTAGTGGCTCTTTGGAACATTAAGAAGCTTGAAAAGAAAGGCTAAAGTAAAAATCAATAGCAGAGCAAACAATATGCCTTGTGATGCATTCACGAGCATCAAACATATGAATGTGTTTTTTTACATTTTTTGTTACTTGTGTCTTTAAAGATCACTTCCAGTCTTTTGAAAGACATTTCTAGTTAAAGCCAATGCTCATGCCAAGTCAATCAATAAAGTTTGGCAGACCTGCAAACTTACCAAATGTTATATATTGTAAAGAATAAGAAACGTATTAATTGCCCTGCACCACTGAATTGGATTGGATTGGAACTGGATTAATGGTAAATCCAGATTGAACTAGATTTCTACTGTAGAGTTCATGTGACACATATTGCAGTGACTGAGGGCTATCTGAACGCAAACCTGATAACAAAGTTATGGTCACGTGATATTTCTTGACCCTAGGAGTTAATAAGGATTGCCTGAATGCACCGTCGTAAAAATGCAATCCTACACCTGCTGTTTCTTCCAAATAATAAAGCTGCACTTTGTGGCCCAATTCGGAGGAGCCTTTGTTTGAACTGGAACAGCTTTGATAGGTTTGATATATTTGGTATTAAGACACCAGCTAACGTTCCATGTTAATAGATACTGTTTAGCAATATTCCTAAACACCCATACGTTAAAATGTCTGAAAAAAACAGAGTTGAATAGTAGTCACAAGCCCTTCCTGTTAGATCAGACTTTGAATTTTTGGAGTTATAAAAACTAGATCGATAAATATATGGAAATATAAAACCACAAAACTCAGAGCTAACACAGAAAAAAGGGGAAATGTATGAACAAAAAGATTGGGACAAAATTGTCCCAAACTCGTAACAGTTACTTATTAATAAAGTGTGCTGCAGCATATGTGGACTGATTATTTTAGGAAGGTGTATATGCACCCTGGAGCTGGGTAGTCAAACAACGGCACCATCAGCACATCTGTTCACTTGCATGTGTGTGTGATATTCCACATGTACAGTTGCCTGCAGTGCTATCCCAACCACACGTAATCAACTTCTCACTTTCATTCCTAAATGCTTCCCACACTCATACAACACAACGTGCCTCTAGGGGAGTGTTACAGAGAGGAGAGGGAGATGGAGCGGGGAATGGAGAACAAGAAAATGAGGATTTTTTTCTTCTTCATGGGCAGTGACGGTCCAGGAGGGAGCACAAGGTATACAACTGCAGGGCAATTTAAAATCTATCTTAGGCCTGTTTTAAGTGGTACCTTACGGGCTAATATAACTTCATTTAAAGACAGTTATTGATGTTTTTATAATAGAGCTGGCTATTAAAGGGTAACTAACCATTTATAGAATTATAATAGCCCTATTTTTTACAGTCAGGGCTAATGTTTTTCAGCATGCAAAAAGCCTTTCAGGCATGTAGGGGGAGTATTCACAACAACACATGGATATTTTTGAACATGTTTTATATACACGCACTTTCCTCAGATGCTGGAGAGATTTGAAAGTGAATTGTAAATGTGTGATCTGAAAGTGCGTGTTTCAAGAATCATATCAACAGAGCTCTATATTTAGGTCTGAGTGGATATATGAATGTGTGTTAACATGTTTGTGTGTGGTCGTGCATTTGCAGCAAATGTTCCACTCGTTGTTCACTCAGAAAAAAAGGGAGATGGTTTGGAGTGGTGTGTGTGTGTGTGTGTGTTTATGCAAGTGTGTGTGCCTGGCTTTGGCCAGCTATAAAGACAATGGCACCGTTGAGGGCTTTTCTTGGCAGACTGACAGAAACACTGATGGCAAGTGATTGGATAAACCATGCCTGCAGGAGACACACACGCACGCGCAAGCATACACAGAAACACACACACTTTCATGATCCATGCTCCCCTATGCGGTACTGTTTTTCACTGACCCTGATTTTATGCTTTCACTCTGATTGGACGCATCAGTCATCACTCTGCTGATGCTCGGCTTTGATTGGCTCTCTGTGGAGGTCGTTTGTTTTATGGTAAAGGGTCAGGGTTTGAGATTGAGATTGATGCGTGTTAAGGCCCATACAGGGTGTGAGGCTGGTTTATAACTTTCCATGACTGACATGATGTATGGGGCCATGGGTGACCATACACACAGTTACACATACACACACACACACACACACACAAACAAACGCACACATATTAAGTGAAAATAAATGAATGTGCTTTTCAGAGAAATTGACTTACTGCAGCTTTCTCACCTCCTTCTATGTAATGGATGTATTGACAGATAGAGATTATGAACATATGTGTGTGTGCATGCATACGCATATAGATTTATGTCTGTGTATGGATTTAAGTGCTTTTGTTGGTATGTGCGCATGATTTTGTGTGTGTCTATGTGTAGGATAGGAGTTCAGGCCAAATGTCAGAGTGGGAGGTGGAAATTAATGAGGTCTTAGCCTTGATCCATATCAGTCAGCAGCTGGTCTATTCTTCATCACTCACATACACACATGCACGCACACACATACATACATGCACATGCACACAAAATTGATCGAACATTGCTTTCATCCCCATTAATCACAAACACTGATACACACACACACACACACACACACACACATACACACACACCAATGTCAAGAGCACACGTACTGTACACAAGTAAACGCATACAGTTGTACTCTCACATGTGCAGCTATACACTAATTCAAGAACACACTTGTAAGTACACACACACATATGCAAGCTCACGCACCCATCATAGAAGCAAAAATAGTCATTAACAAATCATTAAAGCGTGTGCATGGACACATAGCGTACACAAACAACATGACTCATACCCACTACTTTGTCAGTGATGTAAATAATCATTGACACAACCACACACACATCATTTATCAAGCTTAGTGCGCCTGATGACTGACTGCTGGAGGCAATGACAGCTCACACTCTCTTCTCTCTCTCTCTCTCTCCCTCTCTCTCTCACACACACACACACACACACACACACATTTTTGGACTCAGTAATCTTTCAAGTCAAATCCCTTTTATTGACCATGGGAATCATTGCAGAGTGAGGCCCAAGGGTGCATGTGTGTGAGTGGGTCTGTGCACGTGCCCACAGTATTAATATGCTCTCACCTGTTTACTCACCAGATCTCCTACTGTGCTTTGTACAGTATGTGTGTTTTTTGATGTATGATGTGTGTAACCGTTACACTTTGACATGAACTAGCATATTCACGTGACGTAAACACGCTTCACCCACATCACAGTGACCTTTCAGCTGAAAATCAAACATGAAGGAGCGTCAGTCTTGCTCAGTGTATCAAGGGTGTACTTCAGTTGATTATTGTTGCAAGATAAAACCCAAAAGAGGCTGCATTTGCTAGGTTGAGATAGATGGATTAATGTGTTTAAAGGCTTATCAGAAGCCAAATCACTGCACAATGGTTTGTAATACTCACAGACGGGATTTTACAACTCTGGAAAGTTTTCACAGTAGCAGCTGTTTTTTTCTTTCGTCACAATGATAGTGAGGTACACAGTAGAAATATAGTATTCATGTTAAAGTAATCTACCAGGAATGTGCGCTCGCGTGTTTGATTGTGCACTGCAGAGCCTTTCTGAATGATGTTGCATTTCTGCAAAAGTTGAGCCAGCCTTTTTTTGGATGCTTTTGGCACCCCAGCTGCACCACCGGACTGGCTCCATTCAAATAAATGAGAGGGATGCATTTTTTTGCACAGGGCTAAGTTCGGTCTGGAAGCGGCCTAACTGTAACTGCTATAATACTATATAATACTGTTTACAGTATATCATACACTTTACATGAGTTTTGTTTCCCCGCGTTTCAATGTCAGGTTGCTTTTTAATTGATAGTACATATAATAGTACATAAAATTCACTTTTGATACATATCATGGTTTTGTGTTCATAGTTTGGTATGTTTTTCTTACAGCAGGGGATTTCTTTTTATTTATTTCAAAAGCTATAAACTCTAAAAAGTGGATTTAAAGCCATAAATCTGTAAAAATCAAAGCACCTTGAGATGTGCATATGGTTAATAAGCATAAGGTAACGCAAGGCAATATGTCAGTATTGCTCCAATTTAATGGCAACACAAAATAAGTCACACATTGCCAAAACCTTCTGGATGGAGAGCTTAAATTCAAGTCCCGCACTCCCATGAAGAAAGACTTTTAGTTACACTGAATTACACTAATAATACTGTAAAAAGTCATTTTTTTATTTAAGTCCATTTTATTTGTACAGCCCAAAATGTCAAATTTGAATCAGGAGGCTTTATACTCTTTACAATAATACAACACCCTCTATCCATAGACCCTCTAAGTGGGAAAAACTCAACAAAAATATTTGGTTCTTATGTTTGGGACAAATGCAGCCCCATTTTACTCAAGAATCAACTATTGGTTAAGTGTGGCTAAATATTACACTGTAAGCCCTCATTCCTGTAGTATGACATCATATCCTGCTACATCTATATTTCTTGCACCAGTTGCAGTGGTGCACTTGCAGTGACTCCAGCTTTAGTGAGAGTGAATGTCAGATGTTTTTCTTCCTCCAGTTGTGTGTTTATGTTCCTCTTGTTAAGCTCTCCCATGTGTCTGTAAATTGCAAGCAGGGGTTTGGTAATCCTGTTCCCCCTCGATCCCCTTTACCTCTTATCTCTACACTCCCCTCTGCTCTCTAACCTTCATCCTTTTCCTCTCCTTAACCCTCCAACCTTTCTTCTCTTTTTTCCTTCAAACCCTCCTTTTATCCAGATTCCCCTTTGGTCTCCCTGCAGCCCCCACGTCTCCCCTCCTCCTTCCCTCCTTCTCTCATCCAATCTCCTGTCTTCACTCAACCCTCTCTTTCTTGCAGCAGAATTTTACACTCGCCCCATTTTTCACTCCCAAACCTCTTTTTCTTTACAGCAAGCTACACTGCCGCCACCGGGCATCAGGCACCATCAGAAGGATGCTTGCGTTAAAATCTATTGCAGCACTTTTATTTCACAGCCTGCTTTGTGTTCACATTGCACTGCCACTAGTGGAAGCTCCCAGATGAAAAAATTACTATTTAGTTTAGTTAGGGTTAGTTTACATAACACTTTTATTAGGCACAAAAAGACTAACTTTCAGAAACCACAAAAATCTCCTGGATTGAACTCTCATATTCCTGGGAGTCCTCAGCAAATTCCAGGAGTTGACTAACTTTTCAAAATGAACAACGCTTTACATTTGAGATGGGAGAGTGGGTCTCTAAATTGTGATTCTCTTTCTGGAATAATGTCAGAGGACAATGTGAGGACATTCTACAGCCTTCCATCTCATGCCACATTCAACTTATTGCAATTTTTTAATTCAATCTGACCTGTTTTGCTGAGCTAACAATTTTATTTAACTGCTGTTTCCTCCTGTGCAGCCTTGTGTCATAGGAGAAGAGTGTGTGACTGCAGTTCTGAAATATGTATATCAGTTTTTTTTCAAGTTTAGTACCACAGAAATTACTTTTTTTCCCCGCATTCTCTCTCACTCCAGAAATGAACAAGACACGTCTCATATGGTCTGTGCAGGTTTTAGTTAATTTGCAGTTGTTTTGCAATTGCTTCTTCTTACTGACGGTCATGATTTCTCCATTTCCAGTTTTTCTATTTTCAATCCCTTTTGAGCTTTTAACAATATTAGTGTTTTTATATTCTTTTGGTGCAGTGGTTTACATGTTGGTGACAATTCAATTCAAGGAAAAAGTGATACAGACCCAGACAGACCCGTCCACGAGCCACCCCAGCCTCGAGTAACCTGGGTAGAAGCATTGCTTCTTCAGCCTCTCTCTCACTCAACCGGTTCTTATCAGCGTCCTCCAGCTGCCTCAGCTGAACATGCTTTTAGCTTCACCCCAACTCACCTGCATGTGTGTTGTCTACATTGAAGAGCAGCAGAGACAGAAAGACACAGACATGGCTGGCATAGGTATCCATATCCATGTTTGAGTGTGTTTGCATGTGCATATTTTTGTATTTGTTGGAGCGTCATTTGAGCTACATGAGAGAAGGTTGAAACGGCGTGACTGCCAGAATTACACACAGCATTTTCTCTTTTTGCCCACTCCCACGTTCCTCTAATCCTACAGTGGTGGTCTATGCATTCAGTGAAAAACAGCAGTTTTCAAGAGGCAGGGCAGATTACTCACCTGCATTTCACTTTCTTTTCCTCTTCTGATGATAATTGAATTGATCCTAAATGGGTTTTTTTTAAATGTGAAGAGAGACTGTTGAATATTCTATGAGTCAGAAGACATGGATTCAGTGATTATTTTAGAGTGTAACTCACAGTGGAATGAACACAACATAGGGACCTAAATGGATTGTCCATGTTTTACCTTAAAACATAGCTCTTTGTAGAAAAAATTAAAACAAAAAGAAAGAAAACTGTTTTTGTTTTTGGAATAATGGGAGCAATGTCCCAAACAATACAATTACGGACAAAGATGTAAGAACTTAAAATTATTGTTATTCTAAGTTACAGATATCTTGTATAGCATTTGCATAATGTTCTGTAGGAAGTACATTTTTGAATATTCTCAAAGACAGAGATGGAAATATTGAACACTGGAGAATAATGTAAGAGAAACACATTTTAGTTGCCCCCCAGCATTATAGCCCCACATTACTGAATTTTTTCACTCAGTAAGATGAAAAAGATAGCAAAGAATGAGGAGGTAAAAATGGAGGAGTAAAATTGTAGTAATAAATGGGAGAAAATGGAACAAAGGCAAAATGGAAAACAGCAAAGGTTAAAATTAGGAAATTACAGTGAAGATAAAAGAGAGGAGATCACACTCTTTGGAATTACAGCCATGTAAGAGAGAAAAAGGTTTATATTTTTCTCCATCAAAAGTGGCTGTGGCTTAAAAATTGTGGTAGCAGAAAGTGAGAAAATGGAGGGAAAGTGGGGGAAATGGAGGGAAAGATTAATAGTAAAGGGAGGGTGGGAAGCAGACTGAGAAAGGTGTTTGTGATTATTCAATTATCTGGGTGAGATCAATACTGAGCTGTTTAATGATTATCTGCTCAATATGGTGATCAATACTGTCTGTGATGAGTGTAGATACACACACAGAAACCGACATACCCATTATATGCATATGCAAGACACCTCCCGTATACAGTATACATAAGCACTAATGCGTGAACACGTGTAAGGACACATGAATACACACTAACACACTTAGGTGTACATGTAAACAGTGTGTACGCTTTNCAGAAATGAACAAGACACGTCTCATATGGTCTGTGCAGGTTTTAGTTAATTTGCAGTTGTTTTGCAATTGCTTCTTCTTACTGACGGTCATGATTTCTCTGTTTCCAGTTTTTCTATTTTCAATCCCTTTTGAGCTTTTAACAATATTAGTGTTTTTATATTCTTTTGGTGCAGTGGTTTACATGTTGGTGACATTTTCTCACACTGCTAAGTGTGCAGCACCAATATTTCCTCATCCTTCAGGCTCAGTACTTACTATGCTTTATAATAAAAACAGCTCTATTTGTTTACCCAAAACACACTGAAGTCTCTCCATGCTCCCACAACTCGCTCACGGTGGCCAAAAGGCACAGTTCAAGTTAGACTGTTAAAAAGTAACAAAGAATGAAAAAGAGGTGTCACTGCTCATTTGAATTATGGGGATGATTTTTCATTTAAAGGATATGTGGGAATTCAAGGAAAAAGTGATACAGACCCAGACAGACCCGTCCACGAGCCACCCCAGCCTCGAGTAACCTGGGTAGAAGCATTGCTTCTTCAGCCTCTCTCTCACTCAACCGGTTCTTATCAGCGTCCTCCAGCTGCCTCAGCTGAACATGCTTTTAGCTTCACCCCAACTCACCTGCATGTGTGTTGTCTACATTGAAGAGCAGCAGAGACAGAAAGACACAGACATGGCTGGCATAGGTATCCATATCCATGTTTGAGTGTGTTTGCATGTGCATATTTTTGTATTTGTTGGAGCGTCATTTGAGCTACATGAGAGAAGGTTGAAACGGCGTGACTGCCAGAATTACACACAGCATTTTCTCTTTTTGCNTTCACTCAGTAAGATGAAAAAGATAGCAAAGAATGAGGAGGTAAAAATGGAGGAGTAAAATTGTAGTAATAAATGGGAGAAAATGGAACAAAGGCAAAATGGAAAACAGCAAAGGTTAAAATTAGGAAATTACAGTGAAGATAAAAGAGAGGAGATCACACTCTTTGGAATTACAGCCATGTAAGAGAGAAAAAGGTTTATATTTTTCTCCATCAAAAGTGGCTGTGGCTTAAAAATTGTGGTAGCAGAAAGTGAGAAAATGGAGGGAAAGTGGGGGAAATGGAGGGAAAGATTAATAGTAAAGGGAGGGTGGGAAGCAGACTGAGAAAGGTGTTTGTGATTATTCAATTATCTGGGTGAGATCAATACTGAGCTGTTTAATGATTATCTGCTCAATATGGTGATCAATACTGTCTGTGATGAGTGTAGATACACACACAGAAACCGACATACCCATTATATGCATATGCAAGACACCTCCCGTATACAGTATACATAAGCACTAATGCGTGAACACGTGTAAGGACACATGAATACACACTAACACACTTAGGTGTACATGTAAACAGTGTGTACGCTTTAACCTTCAAACACGTGCTCAAGATGAGATAAATTCTAAATAATAGGTTTTCTGTTGACTGGAGGGCAAATTTCAGTTTGACTCTGGAGATTTGTGGGCTTTTTTTTAATGGGTTTAGGTTATTTTACTGTAGATGTGCATTTACATAAAGATGTACATAAAGTTTTCTTTGCCATTCACACTGTGTGGATATCTGGGTTGTAAAATAATTAGAATAGTTGTTTATAATATTGTATATATGGATTAATTGGTGAGTTGAATAGGTTATTATTGATGTTTATAATTTGTATATATTGTATACATAGATTAATTGTTGAGTAGTTGAAAAGTGGTAGGAATAAATAAGTTAATACTTCATCCTACTCCTTGTCGAACATGTAATATTTAATTTGAGTTGCTTATGAGAATTTGTTCATTGAGATTATTGTTTAGGTTTATTGTTCATTTCTTTTATTGTTATTCTTCTTTTGTTTTTTATCTATTTTTTTTCTTTACATGTTTGAAATAAAAGATATCAATCAATCAATCAGTTACAAAGAACACTATGCACATGTACCTCTGGAGTGCTGCCTTACAATCGTAAACAATGTCACCTCTTTGAAGGCTGACATCAAGGAAAAAGAAGGTATTAATTTTAATGCATTTGCAGGGCTCTATGATACCATAAGTGATGAAGGATTATGTGATATTTTGATATTAACACTGGGTCAATGACTCCCTATAATGTGAGAGGCTTTATATACTACTATATACTATATATACTGACGATCCCACTGAGAATCAACACCTCTCTGCAGCTTTGTCTTGTCAGACAAACCTTAACAATGCCAGCTCATTTCAAATTACGGACAGCAGCTCCCAGCTCACAAGCTCATACAAGTCCACTGTGCACCACCTGCCCAGTGCTGAGTGGCAGAGTGCCAAAGTGTACAAGTGGCTGGTGACGAGAATTGGACATCTTGCCAGCCAAAGAGACCTAGATATTTTTTCTCAGGAGCTGGCAGACTGAACTATGCAGGGCTGAACATTAGTGAATATTGGACTTTCATTTAACAGTTGGTGAGAAAGATGACTCCAACAGGATCCCCATGTTGCCCTGTGTCTCCTGGATGTGAAAGTTTCAAAATCAAGGGGATTATCTGTCACATACTCATATTACTGGTCTGACTTGGTCTGACTTGGTCTGACTTGCTGGAGGATGGGGAGAATTAGCCTTGCAACCCTCCTTGAATGTATAACAATGGACCAGAGTCCTACCCCTCTGTGTTGATAGAAGTTCAACGGAACATTTTAATGTTCGCTTTATTAAAATCCCTAGTCGCAACAAGGGCAGCATCTGGGTACCTGGTCTGGCATCGGCACGAAAACACCACATAGCTCTGTTAATGCTGCGTCAGCATCTGCCTGCTGTCTGCTGAGGTATGCACACAGTGGATATGGTGACAAAAGTAAACTCCCAAGGAAGGCAGAATGGATGGCATGAGATCATCAGACGCTCAAAGCCAGACAATCAGGAGCGGGAGGTGTTTCTGGGATTAAACCAATTGTTGTTTGTTATGGGAGAGACTCCACCACTCTAGGACCTGCCTGACCTGACTCCTTTGCTCCGTCCACGTGGAAAACAGAGGACTCTAATGGTTGGGCAGCTTGATCCAGCAGCCAGAGGGTGAGCTGTGTACCAGTTAGACACATGATGCTACAGTCTCCTATGTCCTGGTGGAATGTGATCCTCGTCCTAAGATCATCGATCTTAACATTATATAGATACAACAGAACTACTTTTTATGCTGTCCATAAATAATATATGCAAATGGAAAAATTCAAAGTGAAAATACATCCTTCCTTAAGCTAGAAACATTTAAATTGCCCTTGAAGAAAGGTTTCATTTAGGGTAAGCTGAGTGGTCGAAAAATCTGAAAAGGGTTGTGGATAATTATCTGAATACTAACGATCATCAGCACACATCTTCACTACTGCCAACTAGAGAATGGTGAATTCATTGTGTCTTTGCTTCATTTCATTCATCCATTGTCCTCTAGGGACCTGGAAAGAGAGAAGGTGGAAAATAAAGGGATTATGATGATGATAAACAGAGTCTGGCAGCCTGTTCAACTAAGGGTGGTTACACTCACAAATGCACAGTATAATTCATGGTACAGTAAGACACTCGTGTTTCCCACTAATTCTAAAATTCTCAAGAGTCTCAAGAGTTGTGTCTAGACACATACAAAGTAAATGTTTCATCATATACGTAGAATCACATAATTTTATGTGTGTCAATTTATGCCCATAGCACACACCGCACTCACCATACAGACAGAAGTAGTTACAGTAAGGTATGGTAGCCAGGAAGTGGCCAGATTATACTGGTGTGCAGGCTCACATAGAAAACAATTGGTGTGGTCATTGTGGGCATTGATCATATGCCGGTGTGTGCTCATTTACAAGTCAGCACCAATTGATCAGGTAACTTTTTTTAATTTAAATTGTTGAGAAGTATCCAAAAGTATTCAATGACTTGGACTGAAAGGCTGGATGCAGAACATACTGAAAAACTTTTTGGATTCTTATCACTACTGCAAGGGGGCCTCTCGTTTTGCTGCAGTTATAAAGTGAGTTTCCATCCGTTTTATGCATATTTTAAATGCACATTTTAAATGTGTGCATAATGAAACATGGACATAAAAAAAACAAGCCTAAATATTGTGAAAGCATTTTAGTTTTCCTCTCCCTTTACAGTGTGTATTCCTTCAAGCCTCACTTCTCTCTCACTCTCTCTCTCTCTCTCTCTCTCTCTCTCTCTCTAATGGAGGTACTTAGCATGTGTAGCGTGTAAGCAATGCGGAGAAGTGTTGATTCTGTATTCAATTAGCCATGTCTGCCTGGGAAGAAGTGAACCACCCCAGCCTCTATCTGTCCATCCACAGAGAGGAAGAGAGAGAAGCCTGAGAAAAGCTTGGGGGTTAATTACCAAATCTTCAGTACTGTATAGATTTTTGTGTCATTGTTTCAAAACTGTCTCTCATTATTTCTTTATCAGCCACACCTGTTTGTTTCCACGTATAGTCCATTCAGGGGTCGAGTCTCTGTGAGTATTTTGGCTGCATATGTGTGTGTGTGTGTGTGGCCACATTGCCAAGAGGAGGAACAGATAACTTGTCTAAATCACTATTCTCTGTGATTAATTACACTGCAGCCCTGTTCATTCCTTATAGCAAACACAGTACCACCTCTGTTTACCTATCCCTCTCTCTTTCTCCTTATGCCTCCCCCTCGATACCCCTTTCCCCTTCTTTCCTTTCCTCTCCATCTGTGCCTCTCCCTTTGCTCCCTTTGCTCTTCCCTATCCATCTCTTACTCTTTTAACTCTCTCTTCCACCTGCCTCCCCCTCCCTGTCTTGCTCTTTCTATCTGCTTCTTGCTGCCCCTTTCTCCTTCTTTCTCTCTCTACCTCTTTCGCTCACAGTTTTTTTTTAAGCCTAAGTACACTGATGATTCATTATGGATTTCTGTGCACTTAGTGTTTCACACATTTCACCCTTCATCACGCTGGATGTTGAATCACATTTTCAGGACTTATTATTCACTTGCAGAGTGAGAGAGCAAAATTTGGGAACAAATATTGGTCCAACATTAGAGCACAATGTCCACTGAAAAGCAACACTGTCACCCTGAGTGTGTGTGTGTGATGAGACCTTAGAAGTCAGCAGGGAGTTCAAGGGGAACTCCACCAATTCTACACATAAAGGTCAGTTTACTCAACATGGGGAGCACTACTCAGCGAGCAAAAACTGTTGTATAATGTCCACTGTGGCTCTGGAGGAACTTTGTCAAGTATGAGAAAATTACCCTGATGATGTCATCAGGGTTATCAGCTACTATGCTGCAGACCACAGCTTTTTAAGCCTGCAGGGTATGGATGGGGGCATGGACTTTGAAAGACATGGCCATTCACCAGTCAGGAAGGGTCTAATAAAGAAAGCAATCAAGTTGCACTATGTGGAGTGTAGGATCCAGTGGTTTTGGAGCTTGACTCATACCAGGGACTAAAACGTAAGATAGGCCTCTGCTCTGTTTCTTCTTCTGCCTCTGCTTTTTGTCCTTTTCTTTGTAAATCAGTGTCTAGATGAGTCCCCCAGCTTTGTGGAAGTGCAAAACTGAATTACTGGAGTACCTATTAAACATTTTAACAGCAGTGTATCATCATGCATTTCTAATGTCCACTTCATTCCAGCAGTTATTTTGCAGTCTTGTCTCCACAGCAGTTGACAACCAGTCAAGTCACTTATCCAAACATATTATATAAAGATTGTGCTTAATTTTGTTTACTTTGTCATCTGTATGACATACAAAGACAGAAATCGAAAGAACTTATGAAGGTGGGTTTTTTAGGGTGGATTTCTAGATGTACAGAACCTCAATGATGCTTCAATTCCTCACTCGTCTTCCCCTCTTCCTTTGTGGGGCACTACTTTTCATAACTTGTCTTTACAATACTGGTAAATTGTGCAGGAAGAGTTGTGTCAATGAGATACTGGGGCCTTTAAGTAATCTTTAAGAGAGCACAACTCTGGCTCACACTGGGGGACCCCTCTTTCACTTGGTTTTGAAACAAACCGCACCCGAGCAGCATCAGGGAGAGGCCCAGACCAAATACAAATAAATAAATAGCATTTTTAGCATCAACTAGAAAAGGCAACCATTTCTGAAGACAGAATAGAGGATCCTCATGTTAGGCTCTAAGTGTTTCTGTTCATGCTGCTAACCATTTTGTAAACGTATGCACCAGGTATGTCATTTTGGAACAAAGTGGAAACAAGTTTTACTCAAAATAATGATTGTGTGGTAATTTTACAGAACCTTTTAGTTTTAGAAAAGATGTGCTTCTTGTGAAAAAAAAATCTGCAGACACACACACTCCTCTACACACACATTCCCCTCATTCCTCCTCCCCTTTGAGCCTCTACATATTAGGAGTCCAATATATATTCTGTGCTGTCAGCTTTACATTATTTATGCCTCTTTACCGGGTGTGTTAGGAGATAACTGGACCTTGTGTTGTATCTCATGGTCACATACCTGCCTAACCTTCTCTCTACCATCCCTCCATTGCTCTCTCCATACTGTTCACAGTCTCTTCTGTTAATCTCTTTGGCTACAGATACAGCCACTTTCGCCTGCTTCAGTTGCTTGTTCCTTCTTTTCATTATTCTTTATCTTTCCATATTTTCCACCTGGAAATTTGCATGGTCATAGCGTACTTCACTTTCACAAACTGTGCAAGGTTCCCTCTAACTGGTTGAATCGACGTGACTGCTATACAGCACTTTATCATTCTGCAGCATCCCCTTGTGAAATTTCAAGATAGTCAGTTACAGACTTCATCATTTCACTGCAAGGTTCATTTGATATTAGTGTTTCAGCTACAAGTTGTCACAAAGTCTTATGTAGAGTTAATGCTTTATCTACATGTCTTCCAATGTCCAAATGTCAAAATCAGAATCAGCATGTAGAATGTAGGTAGAAAATATAAAGCAGATAAAGAAAGATGAGAGCACGCACTGCAAGTCAAGAAGCATAAATATTTTTATTACATAAAAAATTGACAATAAAATATGGAAAAAATATTATAAGAACAATAAAGAGAAAATAAAAACAGTATGTACAATGTGATTTTATTTAAATGAAAGAGCTGTACAGTTATTTGCAGGAATGTGCAACATATGCAAAAAAGTCAAAAGATGTCCAAGCTGAAAAAAAGTAGCAGCTGAATGCATTTCCAGTAACACATAACTTGTGCTGCATCCAGTTTTTAGTGTAACCATACTGAAATGTAAAATGTTTTTTTTTTCAAAAAACACTTTTTTATATTATAATTATAAATTATTATTCATCAACTTTGACAACAGAAATTTAATTTATCAATGTATGAAGTGTATCAACTTTTTAAAAACAAAATATTTTATCACACATTTTGCATTTATGATCACTCACTGAACGAGCATCATTTTTCCCACTGTTTATTATATTGTGATGTGACTGTAATATAGCTACACCATACATACGGTATAATTTCGTTTATATGTAAACCAATTTTAAATTTTCCATTTTTTTGGTATTTTGAACCATCAGAGAGTTTGGTGTTCCAATATCGCTAGAGTTATTCCCTTGTTATAATATTCCATTTTAAATATAATGTAAATTTCTGTGAAATCTAAGAGAAAATGAATTTAATTCTTTATTTTGGCTTGTCTTAGCTACTCTATTCTTTGATTCATGTCATCATTTTGCTCAATGTAAACTTCTCCCTTTGTAAATGTAAGTGAATGAATTAATGAAGGCTATCTGTTTTTAAGCTCACTTCTATATTTTCCCTCCACCCTTGTATCTCTCTCCTCTCTCCTCTCTCCTCTCTCGCTCCATGCGCCTCACTCCTAACCAGGTGCTTTGGGAGATAACTAACCTTGTGTGGTCTGCTTTTATGTCATGGCCAAACTCATTTTTGCCTTCACCTTCTCCTCTCCCTTGCTTTACGGTTTTCCAGTCCTCTTCCCCTCTCTATTATTCCCCTCCTTCCCTCCCTACCTCCAGGCCTCTCTGCCTCCTGCTCTCCTCCCTTTTCTCTCCATCACCCCTTCTCTTCTCTTCTCCCAGTCTTCTTTTCCTCTTCCCTGTCCTTCCTCCTCTGCCCCACCTGGTTTTCTCTTGTGTTTTAACAGTGATGGTGGTGTGTGTTTCATCTGATGAAGCTGGGCTTTTGTAGTGGTGGCCTGCTTACCATATCAAAGGCTCTGACGGCGTGATAAGGTTGCTTAGATTAATCAAGGTATCATTCAGAGAACAGGAGAACGTATTTGTGTATACTGTCTGCATGTGTACTAACATGCACTAATGCAGATTTGAAAAATGTGAGCAGCTAGTAGAGTCCCCATGTTTGCATACATACATGTACTCTACATACTGTATGTCTCCTGCATATGTCTTCCTCTTTCAGCATTAAAGAGACTGACTGTAAAGCTTTCTTTCAGACAGGACAAGAAAAGGTTTAAAAACTCTTTGAAAAAGAGGAGGAAGCTTTGCACACATCATGTACCACAGATAAAACAGTGCTGTTAACTGTAAGATGAATCTGCAGTTAGAAAAAAAAAACAGTTTTTCATATTGACCGCACATTCAGCCCATAAAAGAATATGATAAGGATCTCTTATTGACATTGCCATGACCATTAGACTGATGAAGCCCTGAGCAGGTGCATGATTATCTACTTTTATGCACTGAGTGTGTGGTCATTGCCACAAATACTTTTTTCCTGCGTGTGTGTCTGCGGTTTGTTCAGCGCTCTCCTATCAACTTAGAAGAAACAGAGAGCAACAAGGGATGATCAAGGCAGATCAATAGTCCTTATTGTGGATTCCTAATGGTTTTAAGTCATTATAATGCATACAAACTCAAACACACTCACATACTTTTGTATGTGTAATAGAGTGTGTTCATCCCCGCACTACTAATGGCAACCTTAACTATTTCTACCCCATGTCTAACCTTACCCTTGGATCAACCAAGCAATGATTCTCAAAGTTTCAGCTTGTCTGGTACTTTGGTTATGACCAAATACACTGTACCTGTGCAAAAACCATGATATTTCCATCAGTCTCCGCTGAACTTTGTGTTTAAGTGCTGATTGCAGCAGTGCACATGACACCTTGGCTTAAGATATTTACGTTTCTGCTAGCACCATCCTTGCACAAAAGCTGTAACCTCTTTAACACGTTCATGCTCACAACATGATAAACCCTTCTGACTTCAGACCTTTATGCTGAGCCCAGCATCTGGCCAGTCTTACATTTATTGGACTGCAACTGCTATGGATCAAAAACAAGCTTTGGATCTAAACTTTTGTCCATTGTACAATGTTTTTTTCTCATAGCCTCACAGAGCTTAGTCTCGTTTTATTACAGTGTTTTAGGTCAGTACCTGTATTGAGTGCAAGACAGAAAAGTAATAACCTCCCATCACCTAAAGTGTTGCCAAAGCCAAGAAAAACAACGCTCCTGTGAATTATCTCCTCAAATAGGTGAGAAAAATGTTCTTACATTTTCAGCATCTTTCTATACTTGTGAGGACACTTTTCCAAGTATAGAAATAAAGGAAAACAAACTCACCTAGAAAATATAATCTACAGAACAAACACTCAAAATGATTTATTACCATCATGGTTTGAACTGGAGAGAAATGTTAACTCTAATTCTACATTCTGTAAATTGCTTTGCTTTGTCATTCATTTTGACTTTGTCATTTTAATTAAAAATTAGGTAAAACAAGGAGAGACAAAAGGGTTTGTTACATCAAGTATATTACACACATACACACACAGTGTATATTCATATTACTGTATATGTTAGGGCACATCGGAACGATTCAGTAGTGACACAGTTGCAAGACAATATTATGCTGTTTGCTGTGTATATACAGTATGTCATCCTGTGTCCGTGTGTGTTTTTACTGCTGGTTCTCCTTCTCTGTCTCTCTGTTTGTTATAGGAGGGGGGATACAGAGATATACAAATACAAATCCCTTTAGCTCAGTTGTTGAATGTTTGTCATGAGTCTGGGACAGAAAGGCAAAGTGTGAGTGTGTGTGTGTGTGTGCAAGAGAGAGGGAAAGAGATAGAGAGATAAAGAATTTCATCTACTTGTCACTGTTCCTCAGAGACAGAATCGATCTTGCAAGAAGACAGAGCTGAAAACTGAAATAGCATATTTCTCTTTTTTTTTCTCGATTTCACTTTCTATTTATTTAACTACATCTCACGTACTCATCAGACAGATCTGAGAGAGTGTTTTAAAAACTGACACGTCATTTCAGCTAACTTATATAGATCACACTCATATATATTGAACACATGTTCATGTTTTATTCATGTCCACATTACTGAAAATTTAAATGTCTTTATAGTACAGAATAACATAACATAATAACAATATAACATAAAGAGTGATCAGGTAGCTTCTATATGCTATGATACAGACCAATGCCTGTGTGCTGTATCAATACTGTGTTCCTCTTTTGTTAGTTTAGTAGGTCTCCCTCTTGCATTCAGACAATCTTGCATCCTAATTGGTCAGACCGGACTGACCTCTGCAAAACGACAGCCATGTCACAAAGCTTTCAAACACTTTCATGTTCCTCTTTCATTACACCCTCATTTTCTTCTTTCACTTGCTTGTTGTCTCTCTTGTTCCCTTTCAAGTGCCGTCTTAGCTCCCTTTCTATGCAAAGCCTGCTGAGTCCTTGGCAAGGGCGCACACATACACTCGCACTCTTGCACAATCTGAGTCATCCTCTGCTGCTACCGAGCACATCATCCGTATTTTACCCGGTTAAAACAAACTCAGTGTAAAGTACAGGCATGCAGTTTCAACCACTCAAAGGTCAGATGTGTTTAAAATAAAAAAAGATGACCTTTATCTAAAATCTCGTTGTGGCTTTGTTTCTGGTAGCCTGTTTCTATGCAAGTGACTGTGCGTGTACATTTGTTAGTGTTTTTTGTGTGTGTGTGTGTGGTATGTTCACATAAGTGGTTCAGTCTGATTGTGTCTGCATGTGCTTTTGGTCTGGTCAGGCCAACGATAGTAGCAGACACACACACACACAGTAAGTCCTCTGTGGGAAGGCAGAGAAACCTCTCTAAATAATCCACAGACACTAAGATCCTTTACTTGTAGCAGCAGCAATAATCAGTGCAATTACTGGACTACACAAGGGACAGCTAGAGTGGAGATGGGTGAAGTGGAAGTGAGTTAGAGAGCAAAGGAAGCAGAGGAAGAGACCGCGAGCACTGACCATAGGTCAGCACAGGCCTGAAATCTTTGCCTTGGCTTGTTCCTGCGATGTTCATTCCACACCCAGAGGCAAACCTTATTGCTAGCCAAGCTCTTTTTCTAATTGTCAACAAATCCCATGAAAAGACTAAAACCAACAATGAACTGATCCTTCTAAGAAGTATTTTCTGTATATCCAAAGCCTGATATATCTTATTCTTCTGTGCCATACAGGTCCATTGATATCCAAAAACTATTAAAAACACATCAATGAGCCACACTGCTACACTGGGAAACACATTCCTCCATTATGATGAACACGGGCCCTTTTGTTTATGTTGAGTCAATTCCACATACACCGTCCTGCTGCTGTGAATGCTCACTAGCGCACCAAATGTGTGTTAGTCAGCAGATGAAAATAGTCCTCAACAAATACACCAATTACTCCTGTGTGAATAACATTTGCTAAAAACTACAGTTTAGGAAATTGCTGAGCCCTTTTTAAAAATGAAACTGTATATTTGTGACCCATTTTTTCAGATTCATGTTTTCAGCAGGAATGAGTGGGTTTGATGCTGAGTACCACAGACAGCATTGGGAAGAAAAATTGAAAGACAACTATAGTTGGTTGGGGTTTGTTGACAATATGACAATTATACAACTGTCTGTATTGTTGTATTATTCCTACTATGCAGTTTTTTTTGTTTATTTGTGTGTTTTCTTCTTTTTCTTTTGCAACTTACAATTTCAGTGAAACAGTGTTTTGTTAAACTGTACTCTTCTGTACCAATAAATGGCAATAAATTCAAACTTACAATTTGATCTCACATTGAAGTCATGCCTTACCAGTGCTTGAAACATGAAAAGATATATAAATTTCATTGCTGTCTAACAACAACTAATATGAAAGTTACTGATAATGTACATTTTTGGAGACTCACATTCTGAAGTGGTGTGTTTGCCACAGATCAGCTGATTGGCACCTTGATTGACAAGCGATCTGTGGGAAACGCAGCACAAAAACACAGCAGAAGACCTGAAGGTGCTGCCAAAGCATTGCATACATTAGCATTTAAACTGAGCAGAAACAGCGAGAGAAACAATGATAAGGCAGCGGGAGAAAAAGAGAGAGTGAGAAGCAGATTTTCAGTAATTCATGTTCTGCTATAATTTTAGTTGCAACTTTCTGTTCTGCACTCTCTGTTGCAAATTGCAGCAAAATAGTACAAGACCTGTCTGACAGATTTTGTAGTAAAGGGAGCGTCAAACAAATAAGTGTGAGTCTTGGTGTGTGTGTGTTTGTGAGAGAGAGAGAGAGAGAAAGAGAGGGGAAGAGATTAAGTGAGTGTGTTTGAACCTGACAGTTTGATTTCTAATGGCTTAATTATTGTTCGAGCTTTGTTATTGCCTTCTCTGAAAAACAGTAAACTGATAAGCTGCATAATCATTACCCCTATTGGTATGTGTGTGGTGTGATTGTGAGGGTGTGTGAAGGCGTGTGTGTGCATCATTATGTTTGATATCAGTGTTTTGTCTCACAGCGATAAAAGCCAACATTTTCCCACACCGACATCTCCTAACCGTGCTCGCCTCAGTGCCTTTTACTTTCTCCTCGATTGTTTCCAATTATCTTTCTTCTTCACTTGCACAGATTAAAAAGACTTTAACACCATACAGCAGACTGATTGGAGCCTCGCTGGCGGACAAGCGAGCTCCAGTGTTAGAGTAAGCATTAAGGGAGAGTTAGAGAGAAAGGCTTAGAGTAATAATGCAGAGTTATACAGCCTTGACAGTGGGGTAACACCACCAAAAAATAAAAAAATAAAAGAAGAAGAAAGTGAGAAGTATTGGGATAAAAATGCTGTTGGTTTCAGAGATGAGAGGATTCTCTTTTTGTTATTGTTCAAAGGCTGAAACAGTGGATGTAGAATGATGCATTTGCTCTAAGGTGCATGCACGAGGGTGTTCCACATATTTACAGCAGAATAGAACGTTGTACTGTAGTTCATAGGAAAAAAGATTCCACCTTAACCCCTAAAATAACCTAAAATAAACAAACAAAACCTCTAGTGCCCTGAACCAACTACACTACATCTGATGTCTCAAAAGAGTTAAGTACTGGGGGTTAAAATGGGTCGATCTCGCGTGCAACTGCAAGCAACTTCACTGGCTGCAAACACCCAACGTGGCTCAGATTAGAAGAGAAATTACATCATCTTTCATGCAGCAGCGGGAAACACTCCATTATGGGTGCAAAACCCAGTTGCCTAATGCAATTTCACCTAGAGTAGCAGCCAACAGACATCATTATAACTCAGAAGCATAGACAGTAAAAGACCATCATAATGTCATATTACAAAGTGTAGCATTTAAGCCAACAGTTTGGTTGAGATGGCGCAAAGAGCTAATGACTGACACAGCAAGGCAGAGGAGGGCATAGAGTGACACTACGATGGGTGTAATTGACTTAAATTAAGCAGTACTCACATATATTTTGCGTAGATCCAAAGCTAAATAAAGGCAAAGTAAATGTGAAATAAATAACGAAGAAATAATAGGCATTTGTCATTAAAGTGAAATTTAGTCTTGTCGTAACCTTGCCAGGCAACCAGAGGAGACTCCAGGAAGTCACTGCACCAGGCCAAGAAATAGTCACATCACTCCCCGTAAAACCACAACATGTGGTTTTTATAACTTAATATTTTGTTAAGTTCTGACAGAGCCAGGCCAGCTGTTTCCCCTTGTTTCCAGTCTTTATTCTAAGCTCAACTAACCAGCTGCTGGCTGTAGCTTCTTATTTAGTGTACAGACATGAGAGTGTTATCAATCTTCCCATCTAACGCTCATCAAGAAAACGAATATTATAGATGAAAGTTTTCTTTGAGTCTAAAAGCTCAGGGAGGAAGTATGGCTCTCACTGTACAGTAGTGTCGTGTAACTTGTTGTCATGTAAAGTTCAGTAACATGCTAATGTTGTTGTGATTACCCAACTTGTTCCACCTTCGCACGCCACCAATTATATTCTCCGTACTGTATGGAGTTTGTGGAAAAGAATCAACAGGATCTAAAAATAGAGCTTTACTCAGTGGCACATCAGTGCAGGAGATGCACATCTAAGCAGGATATTATGACAGTCCTGTGACACATTGTACTGTGTGTGCATCTGTATGTGTGTGTGTCTGTGTCCATGTCTGAGTGTGTGTGTGCGTGCAGTGTGGTGTGCATGCACTGAGATCTGTCACATCACCTCCATACCATATGAGGTTGCACATCATGACTCTGCCAGTTCCCCACAGCTTAATGTGTCGTTGGCAATTACATCACACATACACACATACACACACATACACACATGCAGAACACACATACACTCACATTAATGTTGGATGACTCAGTTCTTTGGTGGTTTTCAGAGTGAGCAAATAAGAAACTTTAAATGTTAAAGGTCGGTATTCCACACTGGTGCTCTCACTTTGACTTAGCGCCGGAGTCACGCTCAAACATCAGTCACACTACACTTTCAAGAAGGATGAATCCCTTTCAGCACCTCTTTTAACTGTGCGGAAACACACACTGCCACTTCTCAGTACAGTGTGTGTGCACAGAAAAAGGTGTTTCATAGAACTTTTACTTCAAGTGCATCACCAACACATGCTGTGTTGGAAAGGGGAACAAAAAGTGCCTTGCATCAAATACAGGCGGGGCGAAAATATGTATAAAATGAGATAATATGGAAAACAAGAGTTCCTTTTGGCAGTGCTTTGGCCTGTCTTCTGCATGGACAGGATTTAAGTGTTTGATAGATGTGTCTGAAGACACATACGAAAGTATGGAGACTTACACATACTTATTAAATTTTCATACAATGGTGAAACACTGTGATGCACAATTATGAAATAGTGTGTATACAATGTATTCACTTCTGAGAGTTTTTTGGTGAGCAGGCCAATAATTTTCGAGGTATTTCTGACATTAATCAGTCCAGCTCTGACAACAGCGATGGCTTTAAAAAAGGTCAGACGTGGGTTAGATAGATTGAATGGACATTTCTCTTGTGACCCGGTGCCACTGACATCTCGCTCCTGGTGTGAATTTTGGGTTACTCATATGCCATTTCCAACCATGTCAGATCATGATTCAGATTCCTGCAATATTATTTAAGGAGACTGTCCTCCCATGAAGAATGGCAGCATCAGTCGTTTCAGCAAATAGCCCAAAACATTGTATGTTTATGTCCAAGTGACAAAGCATTCTAGCGACTGTAATGAATATGGCAGAGGAGGAAGACTGTGTAGGGAGGAAGTCAGGGTGGATGGATGAGTCAACAAAACATTGGGCTTTAACACTGGAAACCACTGTTTGTTTTCCAATCGTCAATCACCGTTGGTTTTTTTAACCATGACCATGGTTGTTCCCTAACCTTAACCAAGTGTTTATTATTGTCACCATGACAGCAACTGTCCCGTAACCTTAACAAAGTGATCATTTTAACCCAAATTAAGATGACTCCCTAACCTTACTTAAGTACTTGTTTTAACCCAAACCACGATCTTTCCCGAAACCTACCCAAGTAGTTTTTGTGCCTAAACCTAACCAAACCTTAATCATAGCATTATCACATCATAAAACTGATTTAGATTCAAATCAGAAATGCCCCTATGTGTCACTCTAGAGGGCATGGACAAACAATGTATTTTGTTGTTTAATTTGGAGGACTCACATATGCCATTTTCCAAAGATGCATTAAATTTGGTGCAGTGTCACCTCGAACTGCTTATAATTGATTTGATTTGATCAATTATGATTCCACTTCTGATTCTGCATAATGATTCTGGTTTGCATCAGATCATGATTCACATTCCTGTCATATTATTTAAGTTAAGAATATATTCATTCAGGAGTTTTTGTCATTAACTGTAATTTGTCATACATCACCAGGCGTTAATTATTTTGGTACAGTTGTAAAATAAATAAATAAAAATACAAATATGGATGAACAAGTTTTGTGCTTGTTCTTACTTTTTGCTCAGTGATCATATGCTGCTGCATCTCTGCAGTTTGATGTTAAGGTTAGACACACTTCTGAGCACCAGCTCCAGTAAATTGTACTGTAAACACTGTAGACGGATGAGGTCTGACCTTCGCTTTCAGTATTGATACATTGAATGGAAAATGGAACTGAAAAGCTTACACATTTCTAATCTATCCAACTTTACTTTAAGTTGAATTCATGAAGACAAAATTTTAAAGCTACAGTGAATTGCTTCTGCCAGAAATACTTCTGGTCTCTCTTATTCTCTCTGCTCTCAGCTGTGGCGTAGCTTTGATGGCCAGGTCATTTACCAGATTGCAGAGCAGCGCTGGTCGTTTTACTGCCCTCTAAATCCATCCGTATAGTGTGTGATGTGTGTGTCTCTGTGTGTGTGCTGGTACCTACATGGGCGGTACGTGTCGGCATAGTGCCCAGTCAGGCTACATCTTTGAGCAAGGATGAATAGTAGCAATTCATTCTCTTTACTAAGTCCTAAATCAGCAGCAATGGACTCTTTCCTGCCCCTCTCTCTCTCTCTCTCTCTCTCTCTCTCTCTCTCTCTCTCTCTGTCTCTCTCTCACCTACAGATGGGTGAAAAATCTGAATAAATGAGGGGGAAATATAACAAATGCAGATGCTTTCATAAAGGTGAGAAGCATTTTCCTGGCATGGTTTGGGTCTACTTGTCCCCTTAGGGGGAAAGGTTGATGCAAATCAGTAGAAAGTTATTCTGAGTGATCACCTTTATACTTAAAGTTATAATCACAAAGATTTTCATTTCGTTGTCTTTCATGGCACCTATGGCAGGTGTGTTTTTGGACCTCAGTTTCCTCATCTGTAGTCATCAATCTTTTTTTTGTTTGTTCGGCCATAATAACCGTTTATTCACAACACTAGCAGACACCAGAAAAAACAGTACGCCGCTTCACACACAGCTAAGTTGAAAAGAGAGTCTGTTATGTTAAAAACCTTGTTAAAAGCC
>NTHP01000060.1:249397-275921 GCA_003416845.1 Oplegnathus fasciatus
AGACAGAAAGAAGAATCAGACAATGTAGCTCTTGATCATTTAGTTCTCTTTGATTGTAGGAGGGTGCAGACTATAGGCTCAGTGCTGACACAGCCCTATCACATACACACATGTTGGGGGAATCAAACACTAAACATATACATATATATGTTGGCAAGTTGTTCAGCTAGATAGCAATAGACACACAGTCACACACTCCCATTTCAATTCATGCATGAAGTAGAGGAAAAAGCAGGTAACAAATCATAACCTCTTTGGTAGTAAAAGGATCCTCTCATTCATATTAGGGCAGTAGTCTCCTCTATCTGAGTCAGGTATTAGTTCCATAAAAAGACAATTTAGGAAAGAGACGCAGCGTATAATGTTCTTCGTCTACATTCGGAGCAGCAATTTGGAGAGAGTTCATGACTGTCTCTTGCTGTTTCTCAGGCAATTTCAGAATCATTAAAGGTGTGTGTGTGTGTGTGTGTGTGTGTGTGTGTGTGTGTTTGTGTATGTGTGTAAGGTGCATGCTATGCAGGGCAATATGTACAGTAAGTCATTTTTTCTACCTTTGGAAAGCTCTGCAGAGCAATTGCCAAAAAGGAGAGAATGAGAGATGGATGATCCAACATGCATTATGTCAAAAGTGAGAAACTAAAAACTTGTAGCAGCTCAAAAGCTCAGAGGTAAGTAATTTTGATGTGCTGCTGAGTCTGGCAGCTTTGTGAAGGGTAGGCTATATGAAATGTAGATGTAATTAGATGCAAAACTTGCATGCTGTTGTAAACTGTTTTTTCACTGTATTTTCACTGTTGACTGAACATGGTTTGAAGCCTGGTGAAGATCACTGTACAGCAGATGAATATTAGATTTATCAGTAGGATTAGTTTGACTCGAAAACAATGGCTACAACAGATATTTGGTCAATACAAATCTACATTGCATAAAAGCTCCTTGTCCACACCAGTTACACAGAGAAAGCAGCACATCAGCAGCAGCTGAGGTCCTCCATCAGTGTCAACACTGATGCTCCATCAGCACAGCATTGCTGTGCAGTCAATCAATGTAGTTAGGTGCAGGCGTCAGAAGAAATAACACTTGTAGCCTAAAAAGAGGTGAGTGAACGTGAACCATTATGTGACTGCTGTAGACAGCTTTAGTCTTTAAAATTAAAGCGTGTTCCCTCAGACAGACGACTGAAAACACGTCTAAAATGCATCTGATGACATGGTGTAACAGTGACCAGCTATTGCTCACCAGATGTAAACATGAATGACTTTCACGCACTTAATGTTCATATCACATAAAGAGTAAAATGAGCAAGTGGAGAATTTATCAACATGGTATCCTCCCGTAATGCAAAAGTGTTGTGAACCCTGTTTGGAAGACCAGAGATGCCAATCAGAAAAATTCTTCCTAGATCGACTTTAAATCTCTAAAGAAAGATTTTATGTCTCTTTCTTTTATGAATGAACACGCTCGCACACAGTACAACGAAGACAAGGACATTATTTCACTCTGTCACTAGCACATACCCACCCAATTCTCCTTGTGCTTTCTGTCCCTTTCCATCCTCCTTTCATTGACTCAATTTGCTCCCCCTTTTTCACCCCCTCCCTCCAGTATTTAATTAAGCTATCAATTCTGGTATTCTGCCTGAATTTAAATGCGTGTTTAGTGAAATTAGCTTGTAATAGCCCTCTTAAATTTTGAATCAAAGTATGTTAATCTGTGTTAATGTTATTACTTCTTTCTACTCATTCTCTCTCGCTCTCCCACTCTCGTTTCACCCCTTTCTCCTGCTCTCGCCTTCATCTAGCCGTCTGTAACTTGTGGCATTTTGAGAAAGTAAATGCAACACCTTGTTGTTCTGAGGAGGTATTTGCTGGCATTTCCAAAGGCCTCTGGCAAAGGTATGATAAGCTTGTGTGTGTGTGTGCATGTGGGTACGTGTGGATACATTTGCAAATCCGTAGTACAGTAGATGCGTGGCAGATTGTGTATATATATGGAGAATATGTGTACTTATGTGTAAGTAAATACGAACATATGTGTATGTCTGAATGGCAGGGTGGAAAAATGTATCTGTTTGTCAGTCTCTGAGTAGGTATGTTGACATTGTGTAGATGTTGGTGGGTGTACGTGTGTGACATTTGGCTGCTCTGACGGTGCAGGTCTAATAAGTTTCCCCTCGTCTGTTTCCTGTCAGAATGACACAAGCAAGAAATAGCACCACGGTAACAAGGGCCAAGACCCTCACACTTTGAAGAAGAGTTAGGATACCATGATTAAAGCAAAGGAACACACATGTCACCCACCATGGTGGGTGATATCAGTATGCATTCGTGTGCTGGTCTGTGTTTTTATGTATTTATTTATTTTGATAATTCCAAATGTCTTGTGCATGGACATTTATTCTTGACCATGGCGACACAAAGTGCATTATTTCTGTTTCCTGTTTTTGAGGGCATTTTCAATTTGTGCATCAAAAAACCTGAGTGGAAATGGCAGAAAAAACAAAAGAGTCAAAAATTTCATTTGCATGAGGTGGAAAAGTCTGTGTACTGAAAAACAAAATGCAATAAAATGCAATTGAAACAGACTCAGCAAACAAGTCATGACGTACATGAAGCAAAAATGTCACTCAAGCTCCCGCTCCAAATCATCTGTGTGGAGTGATGAGGAGACTACAGTGTTCCTCGTGAGACAAACATACATGAAACATAAATATCCATATCAATATTAATCCATATTTCCATCACATTTTTCACGTGGTTTTCCATTGTTTGAGTTTTAACTGACACTCTTTTAATCACCTGATCCTGTATATGTTGTGAATGGCCTCTTTGATATTTCTCCAGCTGTCCTCCGACTCCTGGACGATGACAGTTTGACACTTTCCCAGTCGACGCTGTGACCTGTTGTGGTCTGGTTGTGGTCACACACAGCTGGAGTTTCCGGTGTAGTGTTCACCGCAGCTGTTGCAAGTGATGGCATACAACACCCCAGTTTCCTCTCAGGAAAGCAGAGATCTTAAGGTGTTAAGTGGTTTGTGGTAGGTACTAACTCTAAAACTTTCCCTTTAAAACTTCAGCTTGATATTCTGACAGTGAGGGAGTCCCACTGGGATGTTCCTGGTGGTTACCAGTGGCAGCTCTGGTCTTGATTCTCAAGTTCTGGGATGGGATTCTCATCATCCATCCCTTGTACCTATTGGCTTAGAGTACCCTCTGGACATGCTGCACCTCCCTCACTGTATCCTCCTCCTCAGATGTTCTGCTCTGTAAAGGAAGGTCTTCGAAACTGATCTTTTATGTTGCCAGTGGTAATTAGAGTTAAAGGTATCAGTCTGTTTGAGTGTGTATTCTTACATTCTTTATGCTCCCTTTTTCACCTGAATACAGACCTCTAGGAGCGATAGCCTACCATCCTCTTCCTGTTCATGGATGAACTTGATGTATGGGTTGATCTGATTGATGTGTTAGATGCCGATACTGCAGCAATGCATTATGGTGAAAGTGTCATCCACACCAGTACCATACGCCTGTTGGGGTGGGAGCAAATGAGAGGGTGATCTATTCAAAATGTTCCATGTACAAGTTAGGGACAGACCCCATGGCTGCTCCCTCGCTTGTGAAAATTCCCTTTGAACATGAAATAAGTCGTATCAAGGCACGACCCCAGAAGCCGGATGATCTGATCTGAGTTGAGGTTTGTTCTAACTTGCCAGCTAAGATTCTGCGTGAGCTGCTGTCTGATTTCCTTCACTGTTTCCTTAGTGGGGGTAAAAAGGGCAGTGACATCAAAAGATACCAGACTCTTTGAGGGGAGCACTTTCAAGTCCTTGAGCTTCTGGACACAATCCCTTCTATTCATAATGTGGTGTTTAGTGCATCCCACTAAAGATCCCAAGACACTGTTTGATAGGTGATTCTGCCAACACTGAAGGCGATAGGTCCAAGGGTGAACTCAGTTTTATAGACTGTATCTTAGGTAGTCCATAAAACTTACAGTATGTCTTCCACTGTCAAATGTCTTCATTAGAAGAATGTCTGCATAGAAAGTTTAGGACAACCCATAATCACGAACCTTTTGCCAGTCCTCACTTCTTCAAAAGGACTTTAAACTTGATTTTAGAATAAAGACTAGGTTTGGGCAAAGGTTAGAGTAAAGCTTATGACTTCTGAAAATTTCACCTGTGCTACGCTGATCTGAGTGTGTGTGCATGTTTTTTTATATTTGTGAAGTGAAGTGGGATCAAGGCCAGCAGTGAGCTTCAACAGCCTGTGTGCATGCCAACACGTAAACCCTTGTAACTCATAATGGCTTCTCAGGAACAGAGTGTGCTGCAGTAGGCATTGCTGAAGCAACTCCTCTGTGTTTCTCTACCTCAAGGCCATGCTTTTTTCTTCTCCTTCTTCTCCTTTTTTTTCACAGCTCCACTCCCAGTTCAGCTTTTTGTTCAGTGGATTCATCTTTCAAAGACATTTTAATCAGTGTACTTCAGACTTTTACATTAACAGTTTCAATGATACATGAAAAATCTGACAAAGATGTTTTGTAAGTAATGCATTCTGGCATTAAGACATACTCTGCACTGTCCTACCAGTCTTACACCTGCACACTGTACACGCCAATACAATATTCCCATAATAAAGCTTACCTTTGTAACCCCTTTTATGTACAGCTTTTCTAATTCAACTCTATGGTCATTCTTGAAGCTGTAGTGGTCCTTGATGGTCTGTCAGAGAGAACATGAGCATTTCAGTCACTGAAGCATTCATAAAATCCACTATGGAGCTGAACATGTAAACTCACTGGATTGTAGGAAATCTTATAGTGACTTATAAGGTGAAATGTTGTCAGGCAGGTGTAATGCAACAAAAAAACAGAGGGAGATAGCTGAGAGAGAGACACCTAAATGACCTCATTACTGTATGTAAAAGCCCCTGAAGCTGAAAGAACTCAATTACCTTTCAGTAGAGTGTCAGTATAATGACTTTCACTGTGATGTCTTCTCTGGTCAATAAAAGTGACCAAACAGCTGACGACACTATCGCACTGTAATCAGAAAAATCAATAGACACTTAACCTCTAATGACCTTTGACATGGGACCAGCACCACTTCTTTACAACTTGTGAGACACAATTCCAATCATTTATGCACTGTATTTGAGGCATAGAGTGTACTGTGAATGTAATCCACTGCTATTCTCCATCCTTTATAGTGGAATCTTCCTCTCTTTTCCGCTTTCTCCTCCTCCTCACCGTTCACTCTCCTCTCCTCCTCCCCTCCCTCTGTGAACAAGGAGAAAACACTTCACAAGACTTTGGCTGCACCTGTTTGCTGAATGCATCTGTGCGTGTCTGTAAGTGTGTGTGCATGCCTGTGTGTAGGCAGGTGTGCATGCGTCCGGGTGTTGCTCATGTAGTTGTGTGGTTGGGCTTACATGAATGTGTGTGTGTGCATGTTGGTGTGACACACAGCTGTCGCTGTCTGATGCATCTTTGCCCTGGCTCCAAATCAAAAACACTTGTACTGTATCCCCTCAGGGAGCTAGACAGACAGCGGCAGACTGGCAGCAGCAGAGAGACAGAGAGAGAGAGGAGGAAAAGAGAGAGACAGCGTGGAAAGGGAGAAGAAAGAACAGATGCAAAGGTGAAAACACGAAGGACAGGGTGATAGGGAGGGGAGGAAGGAAAGGAGGGAGATACGATGGATAAATGGAGGACGGACATAATGGTTAAAAGAAAAGAAGGAAAGATAAAAGTGTGAGATATAAAGAGTATTGAAGGGTGGAGAAGAAGAAGAAGATAATAGGAGAGTCAAGGAAGGAGGAAAGGAAAGGTTACTCAAAAAAAAATAAGGAGGAGAGCGTCTTAAGGGGAAGAGGTGAGACTGAGTCATGTTGGTGTTGATGTGCAACATCCCCACTGTGCTGGTTCCTCTCTTCCCCTCACATACGCCACAGGTCAAATGGATTGCGTGTGCATGTGTGCGTGTGTGTTTGTCTCCATTATCAGTTGTGCCCCTCCTTTCCTCTCAGTGCAATCTTTTTCTCTCTGTTTTGGCCTTCCATTCACACTAAGCTGGTGCTTTTTGACATGAGAGTTATGAACTTTCTGTTGCCTTTGCACTCTTTTTCAACACTTTTGCCTTCCGACGTGATCAAGTGACAAAACGTATGGACAACTTATTTTCGCACATACATAATCCTATCTGTTATCATTTATTTCGAACATCAATAAAGCTGATAATCTCATAATACGTTCGTTGTCATTATTATTTCTATTTTAATTTTGTTGGTTGTCTAAGTGATCATAAGAAATGTTTAACCTACATTTTAATGCATAGTTACTGTTTACCTGGTTAACAGGTAGCACTCGTGAGCTGCAATCAAATCATTATTTTTGCTCATTCAGTTGCCTGACAATGTACAGCGAAAAATATTTCATAATGGGGGGAAGCAGAGGTTTAACCAGGTGAGACTCAGCAGAGTATCCAGATGTTGGATGTGATGCGCAGTTTTGTTTCTTGTTGACCAAAATAAGACAAAGAAGATTTAGCAATTTGCCTATTGTTTAGGCTTTGCAGTGTGGATGGTGATCTTTACAAAATCAAGCATAAACAGCATTTTTAAAATTAGCAGGCTTAGCATGGACACATCATTCCTGTCTTCATTAATGAGTGCTGAAATTATGTTAAGATCAACTCATATAAACAGGCATCTGTCAAATCCTCTGTATTTACCCAACACACACAAACAAACAACAAACATAGTCTGATCTCTCTGGCCAATGGGCAGATTGTCCACATATTCAAATAAGTAATTACATGCCCAAAAAAGAACTTATTCATACCATTCTCTCTGCCCCCACCTCCCTCCTTTCTCTTCCCCCATTCCTCTAGTCATCTAATTTTATATTTTTCTAATTAATTCTTGATTCATTAGGGACGGAGGAGAGGAGAGGGAAAAAATGAGTAGGGAAGTGAGGGATGAGAGAGGAGTAGAGCATCTTGCCATCTGCATTTCCCCCCTGCGGGGCAAAACGATGAGTCTGTCTCCAAACTGCAGCGAAAGTACTCTGTGCACTGAAATAATAGAGTGGGAACTAAAACAAGATGAATCAAAAGAGGAAAATAACTAGAGTGAACTCTGCGCAAGGCAGCCTGACCCTCCCCTGCTTCTCCTCTAACCCCTACTGTTTTCTCCTACCTCTTTGTGTTTTGTTTTCCCCCTTCTTCCCTTTTTCCTTCCACAACATTTTGCATTTGTGCCATGTTTTATTTTGAGATTGGTTCTGACAGCAATGGAAACACGGGTGTTCAGACAAAGGCTGAAATGCACAGAGAAGTGCACAGAGACATGGTGGGATGGACAAAGATGGAGAGCAGACGGAGAGAGAGATATATAAAGAGAAGAAAGGCATTAAAGATTCAAACTGTGAGATGGAGAAAGACACACTACGGTGACAGAAAAACATAGGGAGCTCCATAAAGCATCTTGGCTCTTCCATTTCCAGAAAGTTTAAATAGAAATTTCATGAACAGTGGTTGAGGTTGCTGGTGTTGACTTGGTGTATGTAAACATCACGCCCCGAGCTCTTTATACTGTGTGCTCTTATTTGTGAAAGTCTGACACAGGGGCATGTTGGCACTGATTTATGATTTTATCATTGGAGACGGTGAGACACTTTACCCTGTTTACTATTCTGTTACATTTCTCTTTTTGTGCAAGTTTCATTTCCATAGCAACCTCCAAAGCCCTCTATTTATTTGGATATTCAGATGTATTCATGAGAAAGATAAGAAGATTAATATAAATAGCTTATCCAAAATATGACCATAACCAGGATATTAGCTGATATTCAGAGTACTGTGTGCGTGAAAACACAATCGAGCTGGTGTCCACCGATGGAATGGCAGATAAGAATATTTTATTTAACTTTCAGAGATTTATATTCACAAAAATAATGATTGTATCTTATTATTATTGTCATGTATTCATTTTTAATTTTAGACACACTTGATGTCACAGTTTCCATTAGTACAAACTTTATCCATTCATTTGAAAATGTATATTAGTTGTTACACAGAACAGATCTAATATCCTAAATTGTGACTCGCCCCATGCATGTAAAGTTAATTATTTAAACTATAACGAGTTTTACTCTAATACCATGTGGGCTCACAGGGATGCAGTGCATTGTCAGCCAATTTTACCCAAAACACAGTGAGGCTAAACCAGGAATTTCCACTTCCAGAGAAATGTAATCTAAATGGGCCATTCTCCAATTTATACTGAAATACTGATAAATTATGCTGCATAATTTATCACTATTGTGAGGTGACAATGGTGAAACTACCTATATGATTAGTGAAGTCATACTTATTCTGCATGAAGAACTGCCTAGTGAAGTTTTCATTTCGCTAGTCTCTCTCTGGATCCAACTGAAGGACCCCTAAAGGGTATCTAGAGTCTCTGTGTCATAGATAACACTGACAGACACGACGGCTGCGCTGCTGCTGCTGCTACTACAAGTCTGCTCACACAAGGACAGGAAAGGAGAAAGGTAGAACAGAACAGATTGGGAATGCACAGATTGGTATTCATTGTCCGATTGTGGTTCAATCAGCGCTGTCATACTCCTCCAACGCTTTGTTCGCACACACACAAAGTGATGTTACCTGAAACAGAATGCCAAGTAGGGCTGGGTGGCATTTTATTTGTGTGTGTGTGTGTTTGTCGTGAAGCAGCTGTCAGGGACCTGAAGCTGCAGTCACCTAATAGGACATCCAAAGCGCTGCTCTGTTGTTCGTCTTAGTGGTTAAGATTAGAGGCCTTGTTGGCAAGGCACCACCAGAAGTCCCGGCTGAGTGATACGGAAACAGCTGATGAGCAGACAAACTTGTTGGAAAAGAAATGTTCATCATATGACAACTGATGTCATCATCTGTCAACAAGCATCAGATTTTCAGGCTTTCTTGTTTGTTTTCCCATCAGTTTGATTTCTTTTTCAAGAATTTGGCACTTTATTTAGCAGTTAATTACAGCCTTGAATAGCTTCCAGCCCACAACAACATTCTGAATGACTCTAGGAAACACACATTTTACAGTCACAGTCACATTTATTATTATGGTCCATGTTATTGCACTGGAATGATTTAGTTGTTTCCTTGCCATGTGGAAGTGAGGAATGCTCCTTGATATGTAATGGTGGAAGAAGTATACAGAACTTTTACTTTAAAAGTAGTAATACCACATTTTATTACAAGTAATTGTCCTGCATTCTGCAAGTACTAGTATTAGCATCAAAATATACTTAAAGAACCAAAAGTAAAAGTACAAATTATGCAGAATGGCCCATTTCAGAATAATATATATTTTATCATTCAGCTATAATTATTGATGCATTAATCTGTAAGCATCCCTTTAATGTTGCAGCATCAGTTGGGCTAATTTAACTGCTTTATATACTGCCAGGTAGCTTAATCTATGATAATACATTACACTTTGTTGATTATAAAAAGTACAATAGTTCCCTCCGAAATGTAGGAGTAGAAGTATAAAGTAACATTAAATGGAAATGCTCAAGTAAAGTACAAGTACCTGAAAATTGTACTTAAGTACAGTACTTGAGTAAATGCTCTTAGTTACTCTCCATCACTGTTGTGATATGATGGACATGTGGAATCATCAAACAAATCAAACCCTCAGATTTGCCCACGCTGCTGACAGGCAGTTACATGCCTGAGTTTAATTCATGTCTAAAGCTGAGAAATGCAGCTAAAATTGGTTTAAGCACTTCCACATATCGCTGAGAAATTAACTGAGGGACTATATTTAAGGGCTGTGGGAGCCAAATGAGGCCCACTGGCCTCTGATTGACCTTCAGTGTCCGAGATGTTGCTGAGACATGGCATCGCTGATGGTATTACTCACACTGTAGTCACAAAGGGGCAGAGAGGTGGCTGGACGAGGCACAAAGAGACAGATAGAAATGTGTGGAGGACAATGAGTGGCTGGTGGTCAGAGGAGGAAACTTGCCGATGGTTTGAACAGTCGTTAATGGGAGACACTGGGCAATAAAGTGTCTCATACAACTGAATTCCCATTGTAACTATTCCCCCTGGTTAATTCAGGATTGAAAAAGGCTTTTAATTATATATAAGTTTAAAATGTGATTGTTGGACCTTTACCTGTAAGACTGCTCCATTTCTTCCTTATGTGTTCACTATTCACTGTGTGGTCACGTATATTCAAATGTATAGCCTCCGTGAAAATGTTTTTCCTCCTTACCAATTTGAATTTCAGTATTTGTGTGTGTACTGTATGCATATGCGTGTGATGAGAGGTGACAGCAGTGACAGTGGGTCCTAGCATGATAATAGCCTGCCGTATAAGCAGAGAAGCAACCATCTGCAAGCTCCAGCTTTCTCAAAAACACTCGCTGTTTAAGATGCAGAATGCCTTTGTCTTTAGGAAGGTCAACGCTCTCTACCTCTCTCACTTCACTGCAGAGCAGCTAACTAATGTGACAAACTGTTCTTGAAGCTTGATGACATAAAAACGGTTGGGAGTGTGGGTGTAAGGGATGGATGAGGGCGAAAGTGAAGGAGGAAGGTGAGAGCAAAAAGAGAAAAAAATGAGGACATTAGGAGTGAGGGAGAAGAGGGAGCTTAAAAGGATCAAAAGGAGAAACAAAGGAAAAAGAGGGAAAAAGAAGGAGGGGTGGCTGTTTCACAGGACGTCACAAATAAATGTTTCAGTGTTACACATTGTTGATCAGGTCCACACATGGATTACTTCATGGAGGCAAGTGCACATACTCATACCTGGAAAGAGATGATCTGACCAGGCGCTAACTCCCAGGTGAGTACCTTGCTTTATATGTGTGTGTGTGTGTGTGTGTGTTTTCTGTCTCCATCAATCTCTCTCTCGATGGCTTTCCCTCTACGGTTTCTTTCTTTGCTTTTGCAAATTATAATACACAACTCTAACTTCCCATAAGGTATAAATGTGATTCTCTGTAGCCCTGTGATGGACCTGTTTCTTGCCTCACCGCACACTTGACAGTCAAATAAAGACATATGTTTCTTTCTTTCTCATTTTATTCCCTCTCTCAGCTCACCTGTTTCTCGCCGTTTCATGCGCCTTTGCATCACACATAGACTCTCTCTATTCCTCCCCAAACCAGGCCTTGCACAGATGGATGATCACCACAGAGAGAACTGGTAAGAGATGGAGAGAAGAAAAACAACAAGGATTGGTGAGTGGAGGGAACCATCATTAACACAGAAGAAAGACGTTGTGCATTGCCTCAGGTGATTGCTTGCGTGCCAGTGGCTGCACTCATTTGCAGTTTCCATCTCTCCATCTTGGCTTTTTTTTTTGTTTTGTTTTGTTTGTGGAAGTTAATTTGCCTCCCAAGTTAAATAAATGGAGTTGGAACATTATCTGGTTTTAACTGCCTTTCCACACAGTTACACATGCATATGCACTCTCACACACTTGTTCACATACCAATACATTCAACATCTTTTGACCAAAGGTTTGACCTTGGCTATTTTTGACTTTCATTTGATGATCAGTCCCTCTGCTCTGACAGCCAGCTGATGAAATCCACATGATGAAAACAGAAACTAAAACTAGTCATATATAGAACTCTAGTCCTACATCTGTTACTCAAGAACAGTTATTATCCGTCGAAGTAATTTGATTTAAATGAATACTTTTAGTAATTTTTTACTAATTTCAGTACTTGCCTGCTCATGCATTAATTCTACAGTAAGCTAGATGGAGGTTTTAATATGCTTTCATTGTTATTAAAATGGTTCTATGATCAACTTTATTGTTTTTAGAAATGGCTTTCCGAATCTTCATATTCTTTGAAGTCCCTGTTTTTGAAAGAGCTTTTGAAAGTAAGGCATGTAGACAAAGCAAAGAAGTAGAACTATATTCTTGATAAGCCCTATCACCAAGAGGAAGGATAACTTTCAATATTAATATTCATCAGCTAAGAGTTAGATGGATAAAATAAAGCACGTTTTGAGAAAGTAAACAAAAGCCAAAAAGGCCTTTGCATTTAAATCTTCAGTGATGATTGAAGGAGCCCTCCAGACATCACTGGTAACATTTAATGAGAAAATCAATTTGTGCATATGTCATCTTGTTTTTTGTTAATTAAATATGAATCTCTGAGAGCTTTGGCATTTTCTGGATTTGGAAAAAAAACAAGCCCAATTTATTTAATTTGTTGCTCTGATGGCGTGATTGAATCACAGTGGCATTGAGAAAAGGTAACATCATGTGCTTCAACCATCTCCTTCTGCTTCCTGTGCTCCTGTCATTTACACTTACATGCTCCGTATCATCCTCCATTATTGAATGCCTTTGTGTTTGGACAGGCTTCAGACCCTATTTGCTAGGCTGTTTACGTTATGATATACCCCCTATGCCTGTGACCATCTTTGCTTCTCTTGGAGAGAGGATGCGAGTGTGCTTCTGCCATCGTTTGTGCATGTTTGTTTGTGTGTGTATATTTGTGTGCGCGTGCCTCTCCGTGTGGTGCTAGCTCTCGAGAGCTAAAAGAAGATGCTGATTGGCGATAACCAGTGTGAATGACTAATTAGAGCTGGTGGCAGGCAGAGAGACTGCCTCTGCCACTTCACTGTGAATGGGCCTTTGATGCTGAATCCAAGCCCTCTGTGTTCAAATAACACATGTGCAACCACACACACACACACACGGATACTCAGGCAAATGACGATGAAGAGGACGCACATTCAGCCGCACACATTGACCCATATTCATACAAACACATGTCCAAGATCTGGCACATTTTTGTCCATATCAAGCCTTTGAATTGTCGGGGCCTATTTAGTCTCAGTGGTAATCAGGCATATTCTGTTCTATTCTATTCTATTTTCTGTAATCCAGATTCCTTGGCTGTGTCTGAAATCACTCCCTATTTACTACAGAGCGCACTAAATTTACCATTTTATTTGAGTTCTGAGCTTGAAATGTATGCACTATAGAGTGGCCCAAAAATTCCCACAATTGAACAAAAAAAGTTACCAACTTTCTGCTTACAATCCCACAATGCAATGGGTCACATTTTATTGATGTGAAAATTATCCTTGTGGGATTCTACAGCTGCCAAAATAATAAAGATTGGTAAGTGTCCGAAACTTCACTGCTCACTGTAGCCTAAACTATAGAAAGTAACGAATGAGTTAACGCGGGAGTGATTTCAGACACACCTCTTTAGTTAAATTACTTTGCTCTCCACTGTGAGGTTCAGAAGGTGGCTTAACCCTGCTTTATTAGGTAGCCTGTTATACCATGTTTACCATCATTCCCACTTGAAAACAACAAGATACTCAGGGACCAATTTCAGCTGTAACAATTCCCACTTCTGAATCAAACGCTCTGTCACTCCTTGAAGCTGACGACAGCCACCTCTTGATCTACTTTCCTTGCTAAGAGTGTTTTAATTAATCCTGGGATTTTAATCTATAATATTCACAGTCACAAGGGAGCTTCTCTGACCTTAGGGCTGCCACCACGTGTATGTCATCGTTGTCCTGTCAGCTGTGTTGAAGGGAAATGTCAGCGGATCGGCAGAAACAAATAAACACTCTTTAAATATATGATCACTGATAAAGTTTGCCTCAGAGTGTCTCGTATGACTTTACTGACATTCTTGTCTGCGTTGATCATTCATGTATTGATTGATTGTGACATTAAACCCATGTTATGTGGGCAGTAGCTGAAAGCAGAGCAGATATGTTACACTTGGGGGAGTGAAAGAGGAGAGTTGGCAAGTGTTCATGTGTGGCTCAACGGCAGGATGGAACTACCATTGCCAATGTGAGGGATTCTAATAAAAATGGGGCCGGCTATACAATAAACACATACATGCATGGTACTCTGATATGCTTACAACAAAGGCATCTAAGCAAATGGCTTGTGTAATCATGTTAATTGTCTTAAAAATGGTCTTAAAGGGGTGCTGTGTAGCATTTTAACATCAGCAAATCAACACTATGGAGAATTATTGCAAAAATTATTAGTATAAACAATGAGATTTTAATAACACATGCACAAACCTGATAAACATACATTTGGCACTGCAGTGTGGATTCCTAGCAGTGGAAAAGTGGATAATTAGCAGCTCTGCGACGAAAGCAATTGCACCTTTTTACTTATTTGGAGGCTGCTCTCTCTCTCTCTCGCGCGCTCTCTCTCTCTCGCTCTCTCTCTCCATCCTTTTCCCTTTCTGCACTGTGCCCTGCTGAACACACACCCATCCGAAAACACAGTCACACAACACTGCAAAAACTCAGCTGTTACACTGCTGCTGCTGCTCTACTTTGATGGCAGCATGAAATGTATGGCTCACACTGCCCCCAGTAGGCTGCAGTGAGTAGTGCGTCTCAACCCGACAAGGCCAGCTGCAGCAGCAGCAGCAGCAGCACTCGTGACTTCCCTGCTGTGAGATGACGCAATGTAAGGCTAGACAATAGATATGCATACAATACACAGCTACTCCTCACAGCATAGATATGATATGAGAGACAGAGACAGAGATATGATTAAGGTACATTATAAGGAGTTGATACTGTATATTATTTGTAAATTTGCTGCTGTTCTGTATTTCCACTTTTAATGAAGCTTTGGATATAAAATAATACAACACAAACAATATTTTTGAATAAAGATCACTGCATTGTAATAGTAGAATAAAGGTCAGGTTTTGATAGATAGATAGATAGATAGATATATAGATAGAACTGTTTTCTTTCATATTGTATTTGCTCTAAATAATCTGAAATTTGCATTGAATTCTCTATTTAAATAACTCCACTGGACTGCATTACGCACCCAGCTATACAGGATGATAGATATCTCTGTGAATGAATAATAGCAAATAAACCTTTCACTCTAGAAGATATTGTATATGTGCATATATCCAGTCACTACGCATACGCACACACACATACTTACACACAAAATGTGACAGAGGAATGAAATTACCCTCACCAGACCACTTTCCAATCATTCTTTATCATCTCAGCCTTCATTCATTCATCCATTCATGAGAGGGCATGTGTGTGTGTGTGTGTGTGTGTGTGTGTGTGTGTGTGTGTGTGTGTGTGTGTTAATGTGATATGACTTGGCTGGGCTGGCTCACCACAATGCAATCCAACAGCCATGATCTGTGGCATCCATCAAACCACACACACATACACACACATGCACACACACACACACACACACACTACACACATTTAGAGTTCTTGCCATCTTGATCTGAGTGCAATCCAGGAGAGGTTGCCAGAACGAAAGGTCGAACTGCAATCACTCATAAGGCACACACACCACACACCACACACATGCACACTGACGCACACACAATCATACAGGCATGCACCTGCTCCTCAGCATGTATTAGAAAGGTAACACTAAATCTGGGCTTCCAGGACAAAGTAAATTTACACCAGAGCTGAGATTCAAAAGACGCACACAAAGTAGACCACTGGCTACACACACACACACTCATCTCTACCCAAGACCTGATAAGATATTGTCCTACATGAATATAAATCTTGTCCTGTATCTCATCCAAATGAGCCTTTGATTAGGCATCATGTATTAATTTATCTGGTGAATATATCTGGTGTGATCTGGTGGATTCAAAGAAAGGTCAGATTAAACTTCTACTTATACTGCTGTGAACTCGTTGGAACCCCTTTCAGGACCCACAGAGCCCACTTTTACAACCACTTTACTGAAGTTCAGTGAAGGCATCAAACAGAAACAGACGTTAACTGAGAACACATGTATACATCGAATTTCTCCACAACCCTCTCAAGGGTTTTTCTCTTGTGTTTTTGTTCCTTTCAGATGTCATACTAAAATTCTAAACCATAAGAAAATTAATGATATCTTTAAGGATTAGTTCGACATATTGGGACATACGCTATGCACTTTCTTGCCAAGAGTTAGATGAGAAGATCAATACCACTCTTAGATCTGTCTGTTAAATATGAAGCTACAGCCAGGAGACAGTAAGCTCAGCTTAGCACAAAAACTGGAAACAGAGGGAAACACCTTTACAAAAACTGTAGAAACATGTTGTGGCTTTACAGGGGTTTATGTACTCGACTATTTCTTGGCCGGACACAGTATCTCCACTGGTTGTCTGCCAAGCTCACGCTGACAACAAGACCTCAGAAAGTCACTGCTCTCTGCCAAGAAATAGTCCGGCACATAACCTCCTATAAAACCACAACATTTTGTTTTTACTCAGTGTTTTTTGTGCAGATTTAACAAAGGTGACATAATGTGTACAGCTATCAGTTTCTCCCTGTTTCCAGTGTTTATGCTGAGCTACGCTAACAGGTTCCTTTCTGTAGTTGTATACTGAATAAACAGCTATGAGAGTGTTATCGGTCCTCCCATCTAACTCTCGGCAAGAAAGGGAATAAGTATATTTCCCAAAATGCCGAACTACTCCTTCAATCTTAGTGATTTGATATTTTATTGTTCTTAATTCTTTTTAGGGCCTCACCCTTGCTGAAGTGCGCTTGTTCAAGACAATGAATGAGGTCTGTGGATGAGCCTGCCCTCCGACTTCCTTGTGGAAGCAGACAACCAATACGCCAATTTCCCTTTGGGGATCAATAAAGCTTTATACTGTGTAAGAATATTCCTCAATATACAATTGAAAAAACACACACAGAAAAGGAACCAAGTTCAAGTTTTATTTGTCACATACCGTATAATCATACAGGGTATAATCATAGTGAAATGCGTGTCTGTTAGCTCCTCCAACTATGCAACAAAACAAGTGTAAAATAGAATAAGAATAAAGAATAGAAATAAGTAATAAATAATAATGTTAACTATACTAGTAACTTGAACAATAAAGTAAGTAAAAATAGTCTTTGGCAATCTTGGCAGACCGCATCATCACCCAGTCCACCGCGTCCGGCAGGTTGATGTCCGTGGCCAGGGACACAATGTCATCCCCTGTTTGAAAGGTGCTGTCTGGTATTCCAGGACTTAGCCAGGTTTCGGTGAAACAAATCAAATACGAGTTTAAATCCAACCCCGTGACCTTTGTCACATGTACTGTCTTCCTCCCAACTTTCCTGTCATTCAACACTGCTAAAAATAAAATGCAAAGAAACCAAATCTACCAAAGAGAGAGGAGGATGCAAAGGGACATCAGAAAAGGCACAGATACAGAGAAAAACTGAGGCGAAGGGAAGATGTTGGTGCTGAGAGACAGATGGCAAACAGTTGGGGAGGCGCAGAAAAGAAGATAGATGTATTGAAAGTATGACAGAGACAGCAATAGATGAAGAGATGGGTGTGCGGACGGAGGAAAAATACTGAGATATTTTGCGTTATTGTGTGTATATGCGCATGTGTGGTCATGTAAGTGTGTGTGCAACCGTTCGCTGAGTCCTCTTATTTGAGAGTGATTAGTCAAAGCCCTGAGTTTGACACAATGAGATCAACCCAGCTGAGGAGAAGGCATACATTACTGTTCTAGGCCATCACACACACACACGCGCACGCACAATGAGACACACACATACATGCACAGATAGAGGCACAGAGGGAGAGATGCAACAGCGGCGCCCAATCACATGAGGGTACGCAGGTGTTTTGTCAATCATATACACGCACAAAATAGTGCGCTGAAACACACACAGTCTCTTGTGTTGTGGTTGTGTTTCAACATCTTCTCTGATACCTGCATTCTCTGTCTCGCAGCGCTATCATTACTTGTTCCCCCTCAACCGCTCTCCCTTCTTCTATTTCACTTTTTGCCCTCTCTCGCTGCGTTTATCTGCTCATTTACCCCGCTTCTCCTTAGCCTCCTCCACCGCTGATTCACTGCAGCCGCTCTGTTTCCTCCTTGTCGTTCACCTGCATAAGCTGCCTCCCCCAATCTCTTGTCATCCTTTTGTTTTCATCTGGGAGCAACATTTATCCTCTTCACCCTCCCTCTTTCTATCAACACTCTCTCCCCCTCCCCTTTCCAAACCCCTTGTCAACTCCCCCAATCACACACTCCCACATCTCCCTCCTCCTCTTGCTGCCCAGTGGTTATCCAAGTCAGTTTACCTAACTGCCTGCCTTCCTGTATTACTCTGAGGAATGAAGTTAAGGATGAAATTTCCGCCTGTTTGTGTGTTTCTCTGCTTCCTTTTTTCTGTTTTGTTTGTCTGCTTCTATGCCTCCTCTCTCTGCCTGTCTCTCCTTCTCTCTTTTCTCTTATGTAAAGGTCACCATAGTGTGTTAAGTTCAAATTAAGTTCAAACCCTGCGGGACTGAGTGTATGTGTGATGTGTGGAATTGTGTGCAGTGGCATGTCTTCTGCATTTTTATTGTGATGAAAATAAAAATTTGAAAGCTGTCAAATCATTTGACTACAAATAGTCTAAATCGAAATGTTTTCTTCTGAAAAAGATAATTTTAACTTCAAAATATCCTTCATTTGTCCATTTATCAACCTTAATTGTAGCTCAATATTATTGTCCTCAGCCTTTAACTTTCACTGATATACTTTTTATTTCTATGATGCTTTTTATTAGCTAATTTTCATGCTTCAAGTTCCCCTTTGATCTTGATTAGGTGGAAATCCAACCAACTCCTCTTGGTGACTGATGGAAAAAAAAACTGTGCTAAAATAAAACAGAGTAGCAGAAGAGTCAAGGTCAAGCAGGTTTGTTGAGGGTCAACTTTATCGGTCATTGCATCGTTTGATAAGAGAAATTGATTTATTGACGGAACTGAAATGGGTAAAAATGCATATCCAATACAGGCATGTGACCTTAATAGGTGTGTGATATGTGTGAGGCTGTGAAATGTGTGCATGTGTGTTTGTTTCTCAGTGCCACAGAAGGATGTATGGATTTTAGCAGCCTCACTGCCTAAGTGGGACACTCAAAATAGCTCCTCCGGGCCTCGCATCAAGGACACAGTCTACTGTAAATTACCATGTGAGTGTGTGCCTGGTTATGTGTTCGTACGTGCACAATTGTGTGTTAGCTTGTGTACAATACATACCTATGGTTGTGCATGGGAGCATGTGTGCATTAATGCTAGTGCACCTGATATTATTTTGCGTCAGGTGTTCCTCACTATCTCATATCACTCCAGTCTGGCTGAAGTAATGCCGGGGTGTTTAACAAGCAGAAGCTGCTTCATCAGACATAAATTAAGTGGACAATACTAGCAGATTGTCCAAATAGTTCCTTGTGGCATAGAGATGCAGAGGGCAAAACGTAAAGCTGCAATAGCACTGCAGCAAGCATGTGAGAAAAAGGAAATGAGAACAATCTTTATTATTTATAGCTGTGGCCTGAGGTTTAGTTGCACAGGGAATGAGGGTTACATATAGTACACACAGTCACACCTGGGAGAGGCCCTGGTTGGTCACAGTTCTGTCCTGTAGGTTACAGAGCAAAACCACTGGAGCGGTCAGTCCCTTGGTGCATCAACAGCAGAGAAAACTGACACTTGGGCACTGCACATTTTCCTAACCAGCCAGGGAATGTAACCCTCCGTTGAACCTTTGAGGTGAGAGTTTGTTTCTCTAAACTTCAGACTAATGCTGCAATTTTTTTCACAGTTTGCCAGCCAGTGATATTGACTGTCTACACTAATTTGCACAACTGATCAATTAACATTGAAGGCCATACTGTGGTTTTAATAGTCTCTTTGATTTGTATCCACAGTAAAATGTTGGTGTGCAATCTGTTCTTGTTCTGCAGTGTTGTTTTGCCTAAAGGTCCAACACTGGAGGACATCCTGTATATTCAGACATTTTTAATTAAGGTTTTAATTAATTTTTTCTGCATCATTTGCTTTGTATACCATCAACAATCTGATACATGGCCTTAGGAGACACATCAATAGTATACAACCTTAAATGCAGGCAGTGATGGAGCTACAGTAGGTGGAAAAAACTTTACATCAACTTTTTAAATCAACAACTTCTTTAAAGTTTATCCTTAAGATTTAATGATTTCACCTAAGAAGTCCAGCTTCATATAGCGCCACCCGTGGCTACTGGTGGGAACAGCAATGCAGTTTAATACTACAGCAAACACTCGTTGAGCAGCTGCTTTATCATAAATTCAACGGAAGAGCAACTGGTGTATCCATTTACAGTCTAGCCACTTTGTTTTAATAAAGAAGTCAATATATTGTGTTTCAAGTGGCACAATAAAAGTCATGTCTGTTGGATGCTTTAATTGTGAAGTCAGATGTTCCATTTGCGTTATCAATAACTCAATACAGCTTTGATACTGTGTAAAGAGAATGAACAGTAAACAGGGAGGCTGATATCAATGAGATAAAATTAAAAACAGTAACGCTGTTACATGCATGCATGAATCCCTTGTGCGCATGACAGCAATTTGAATCCACCGTCGGAATGGCGGACTCCGCCACTAACTACAAAAAATTATAGAGAAGTAATTACAGAATGTAAATACATTTAATGCTGACCATATATAATATTATGTTTGATTTCATGAAAATCTTAAGTATTTTAACTATTTAACTATTAAGTTTCTCAAATGTTCTCAATGAAAGCTATAGATTCCATCCATCTTCAGTGCCTCTTCCACTCCACATTATAAATAAATTTGCTGTTGATATCATCATGTGGATAAAGTCCAAAGTGTTTGCACTGCCTCTGTTTGAACATTCAAACCATGTTCTTTTCATCGCTTAAATATAGAGATTCTCTGACAGCTTCCATTGTCAGAAACTCTTAATATACAATTAGAATTTATCCACTTGCGCTGCCAACACAGCAGGACAAAGGCTTGGCTCTTGTATTCATCCTACCGCCAACAAATAACACTGATTTATGTCCTCTATTGCGTGCTTGACCACTCTAGCCCATTGTTTTTGAGTGTGTGTGGGAAAAATTTTAGTTCAGCCATCAGTGAAAGCTTTTAAAAAGGGCAGAATATGAGAAGAGAAAACAACAAATAAAAACAAATGAGTTCGAAGGCTGAGCGCTTGTGTGCATTATGTGAAAGTAATGTGTGTGCGTGCGTGTTTAAAATTAGTGATGTAGAATATATACAATCTACATGAGTAGAAAAGTAGGCATGACTGAGCAGCCAGCTCAACCACTCTGCCTCAAATGCACTGACTGCCCTGAATTGATTTCTGTTTCTCTCACATTTCACCTCTTTCAGTCACACATTTGTCTATATGTCCATACAAATAAAGGACAGTGAATCTGAAAATTCATATTGTCGTTAAATATTTATCAGTTTCTTTTTGCTGACATTTCTGTATTTTGTCAGTCAAAGAAAACATTAAATTATAAGTAAATTGTGTGTAAGTTCTTTTTTTCCTTTTGTGGTAGATCTTGCATGAGCATACTGTATCATTCCAATATAAAGCCTGGAAAAACTTCTTAATATAAATTTATAGTATATATAGAAATGCTGTCTCTCCCTGATGAAAAGCAAAAAAATATTGGGAAGTTGAAGAATATGTTGTGAGTCCATTAAAAGATTAAAGAGAAGAAAAATAAATCCCTAAATGAAAACATTTTTATTTATATAGCCCATTATCACAAATTTGCCTCTAGGGGCTTTACAATCTGTACAGCATACGACACGCTCTGTCCTTAGAGATGGGTTTTTTTAGTCCCCCCAAAAAACTCAGGATGACAAAATTATAGATAAATTCTAAACATATATGAAGAATACGGATCTGGGAGGACATCGAGCAACTTCCAGGTGCCGCTAAACAAACCTGAGCCACACAACCTCCTCTCTACTATAGAGACCTGGAAAAGTACAGACTACACAAATGCACAAGAGCAAAGCTCAAGCACACCATTGACACAGATACTGTAGGTGAAAGGAAACAAGCACACAGGAGGAAGGAGAGACTATGACAACATGCACAAAAGGGAGAGAGAGAGAGAAGAAGAGGAAGGACAGTGGTAACAGGTACAAGGCCTGAATTAATCAAAGAATAAGCAACAAACGGAAAGTTAGTATTAAAGTTAGTATACAGTGATCTAAGGTGTCAAAAGCCGCACTGAGATCCAGTAATAGAAGCATTGACATGGAATCCGAATCCATAGTAAGCAGAAGATGATTTAACACTTTAGTTTAGTTCAAAAAGAGGACTGTTACATATGTGGGCTGAAAGTTGCTGAGACACAACTCTTTCTAATACTTTTGAAAAGAATGGAAAGTCAGTGAGATTTTATCACAGCAGTCTTAAACCTAATGGGGACAGCAATGTGATAAATTGACAATATTCAGCATTGTAGGTCTCAGAAATTGCCAGAGATCTTTAAAAAGTTTATCTGGTAGGGGGTCGAGGTGGCAGGTACTGTAGTTGTTTAGAAGCCAACACCAGCTTAGACGACGTTTAAGTCACTGCTACAGTTTTCAACACTGCGTGTTGCTGCAGCGCAAGAGCCAGGACCACAGGCAATCACCCACCAAGTGCAGTCAGAGTTGACAGACCAATGTGGCGAGTGGTAATCACTAACAGGCCTGCTACTAAGCCTGTGTCCGTGGCATCTAAGGTAACGTTAGCAGAGATGAGCTGTTCTAACTGACGGACACGTCTCTCTAGAAGAGACGCCCTGTTTGCAAAGGCGGAACAGTTAACACAAACCATCATAACACAGTTAGCGAGGTTGTGTTAGCTGTGGGTGACAAGAGGCTAAGCTTGCAGAATAGGCTAGGCTAACAGGGCAACAACAGAGACTACCCCCTATCGATAAGATTGTTTTGAAAATAAAAAGAAGCAAGTCTAATATGATATGGAAACACAGAGAGAGTAACAGAGTATATAGAAGAGTGAAGGGAACACAAACACAGAAAACAGAGGAGAGAGAAAGAGTAGACAGCGGTTGTCAATCTCACAGAAATCACAATGCAGTGTGGGAAGCAGCATCGGGCCGCTTCTGGTTTGACCAGGGCTCTGCTGCATTTTACTCAAGTATAAAAAAGAATTACCACATTTGCGTGAAAGCCTCATTGAGCCTCATTAAATCGAACATTTCAAAAAACATGAACTGAAAACAAACCACATATCTCAGACTCACACTGTACAGCTGTGTTGATGTCGGCTCTGTGAGCTGTGTGATATCCAGACTTGCCCACAAGGCCCTGTGCATCATGGGACATATGCAGGGGCGGTGACGTCAAACGGGCCGCTTCTGGTTTGACCAGGGCTCTGCTGCATTTACCACAGTCGTGTGAAAGCCTCGTTGAGCCTCATTAAATGAAACATTTTATTCACACGTATGAACAGTTTTCGTTTTAAAATGGCTTGTGAATAATTTCACAGCAGATTCATTCATTTTTTTTCTCATTTTTGTTTTTTTTTAGTTCTTTGGTATAAACAAATGTCCTGAATATTTAAATACATTTTGGTCAAACTCACTCAATGTTCAATTTATTTTTTTAGGATTAGTTGTTGGCTAGGTTTATAGCTTTTCTTTTTTTTTTCTTCACCATATAAGCTCGAAAATATGACTGTAAGAACTCAAGCTGGGCTCTCATTATGCAAAGAGCTCATGCAAATTGCTAGCATAAAATAGGGATCTTTGCCCAGAAATTCTGAGAAACACGTTTTTGGAGTATTCTTTTTATTTACCCTCCCTGGTGAAGTAGCAGTTATTGAGAAATGTCTTGCTGATCACAAATTAACCCAAATTAAAATCTTAAAACACAGATACAAACACGTTTTGTGTAAATGCACCATTTTTAATATACAGTGATAGGTGATACATATTGAGAGAGAGTAACTAAACTAACAAAATTAGTCCATTCTAATCCAAATTTAAAACCTGTTTTCGTTTAATTTAACCAACTCCATGAGGCTCAGGGGACATTTACAGTTTAAGTAGCTTCTCACCATGCTCATATTTTACTGACGCTGACATTTTACAGCTTGTATGTTATCATTAACCTACGTAAAGTCAACCTTTTGTTTTTGAACAATGAAGACGTAATTGTACATGCTTCACATTGTGTTGAACGGACAGTGATGAAAAGTGAATGCAGGGGTGAGTATGGCATGACTACATTATTGCACTGATGGAATTAGTGCTGTGGAAGTGTACACTAATCTGAGACAAGACAAACAGGTAAAATGGAGGAAGTGTTGAGTTTGCATTACTGTAACACCAAACAGCAGAAAGAGCAAAATGAAACTTATACAACAGGGGGAATTCAATGTAAAAGCCTGTTTCTAATATAAACTTGTTTCAAATAAAAGCCTGGGTCTCTCAACAGTTAAACTCATTTAAAAATACATTATTTAAGAGTTTCCAGTAAATAATCAACAATTCTGAAAATTAATTCTGCAACTTTTTCATCCGCTGTTATGGATCATAGTTACTGTACATGAAGGTACAAACACAAGAGTCACAATAATCAGCAAGTAATGTTTAATACATGACATCACCAGAGGAATGCAAACGGATGTAACAACAGCAAAATGCCAACACTGCTCACTTTAAGACGACAAGACAGACAACAAGACACAACAACACACATTACAGCAAAGCCACACACACATACACACACACACTCAAACCCTTACACACGAACATGGAAACACACAGATAGTACAGCAGACATACACATGTAACAGGAAAAAGAATGCGTGAGCAAGATGTTGGGAAGTGCTCTGAGGCATAAATTCAGAGTTATATAATGTGTGTTTGTGTGTGTCACAGTTAGACATAGGGTTCAGTGACTAATGTATGTTGTGTTGTGTTGTGTTGTGTGAGCAGTCAGGTGCCAACTCTACTCACACTGATGGGAATAGAAAGATTAGATGGGAGACAAAGGGCTAAAAGCACTGATAGATTGATGGTTGTAGGGAGATTTGTGTAATACAATTCACTGTTTAATTTTAACAATTCAGTGTGTTCTTACTGTAATAGAAAGCAATGCCACATTCTGACAGGATTTATTTTTCTACAGGGAAAGTTGATGGATTATTTTAATATTGCTAATATCAGTGATTTTAACCCTGTCCATACGCATGTGTGTAATTACAGTCCCTGCACTTGTTGGTCCTGCCATATTTTAAGTTCCATTGCTGAAAGATCAAATAAATATGAATGTCTAATTTGAACCACCTCCTGTAATTTGCCAAAAATGTATGTAATTGTATTTTGGTTAAAATGCCATCCGGAACAAAGAGTATTGGCATATTATTTTATTATCCACTTTCCCCTGGAATAAGTATTGACCTGAAAAGATCCAAACCTGACCTTTAAAGGCAAACCAATATTGACTGTAACTGCAACCACAATATAATCCCATTTCAAAATGGAACCGCTCCGTTTTAAGTGAGTTGTAGAGTGAAATTGCAAGACGATCCCTTCCTCAGTCTGAGCATTTACTCTTTTCCCATCCATCTCCATCCACTAATACCAGTTCAGATGCTCATTTTGCCTGCAGACATTCAAACTTTTAATAATGTGAAGCAGTGGATTTACTGTCTGTGACTGCAAGCAGTAAATTTTTAATCTGAGCACCAGTAAAGTGGAGGCTTAGAATGGAGAGGTAGGCTGTGTGGTGGTAAATGTGTAGGCAGAGCGGCAGAGCTCGCTTCTTTAATCAACTGTGTTGACCTCAGTTCAGTTCAGTCACACTGACAAAACCCATTAGCCAACACATGAACACAGCAACACACACAACAACAACAACACACACACGTATACTGGATCTACACGAACTAGCATACACTCTTAAAGACATACAAACAAGGATACACTGTACAGAGAGACACAAGCCTACAGTGCACACACACACACACACACACACACACACACACACACACACACAGTGATTAAGGACATAACACTGGAGTCAGCAGAATCACTCTTTGGACACAAGAGGGGTGAGACAGTTAAGCCAAATACCACACACACACAAAGGCACAAACACACACACACATATATTACAGAGAAAGTTGAGTCATAACAAGCCAGGAGCCCCTGAGGTAAAACTAAAGGAAATATATTTAAACAAAGCGAATGTGATTCCACTGGGAGATGCCATAAAGACTCCCTTTTGGTATGGTGCATGTCTTTGTGCGTGTCTTTGTGTGAGCATGTTTGTGTAAATGTGCGTGTGCTTGCATAGGTATGTGTGTGTATTTTTTGTACCTCAAACCTCACAAGAACATGGCCCCCTAGCCTATAATTATCATTTTTTTAAAGCAGAAACTGATTGAAGAAATTGCCCAACATGACAACGGTTTACATAATGAACAATCAGTTGAGGTTTAGTGTAAATGTGTAACTCCTATGTTGGCTGTGCTAATGCGTAGTAGTATGTATCAGTGTGTGCGTGTGTGCGTGTCCCTTAATTGTACCCACTGCATTCGTACTATATCAGACCTCTGTGTGTTCCTTGTTGGCATTTTGCTGGTATTTGGAGAGGTCATGCATAATCAACTCAGCCCACTGACTTGTGTATATATATGTGTGCGTGTGTGTG
>NTHP01000060.1:275928-285951 GCA_003416845.1 Oplegnathus fasciatus
GCATGTGTGTGTGTGTCTACCTGCATGTGTGTATGGTTGTGTCTGTTTAAATAAAAAACAATTGAAGTGAATGGAGACTGAAGCCAGATAGCAGCATGGACATTTTGTGCACTATTTGTAAGCGTGTTCTGATTTCTCAACTCAACTCAACTTTATTTATATAGCACTTTAAAAGAACAGCCACAGCCGAAGAACAAAGTGCTGTACAGGTATAAAACAAGAGCATAAGACATAAACTATAAAATAGAATAAACATTAAAAAACGAACAATTAAAACAATAAAAGCAACAAAAGGTAAAATAGATAAGTTAAAACAAATTAAACCATCCTAAGTAAAAACATAAAAGGCACTAACGAGGGCAAGCTCATTTAGCTAGGTTGAACGCCAAGGAATAAAAGTGGGTTTTAAGACGAGTTTTAAAAACGGACAATGAAGGGGCTAGTCTAATGTGCAGTGGTAGGGCGTTCCAGAGTTGGGGGGCGGCAACAGATCAGGTAAGATCAATGTGGATTCATCTCAGTTTAAAAGATATTTCCTCTTGATGTTAACCTACATGTAACTCAGTGACTTCCTTGCATGAGCCCTAAAGAAAAAAATGTAAATACCATGTTTAAAAAAAGAGAGAGAGAGAGAGAGAGATGCAGCCTCTGCAACAATATTTGGAACTGGTGAACATAACATAGCAACATTATTGTCTCCACAGATAAACGGCTGCAGTAACAATAGAAGCAATCTAGAGTCTTTGCTTTTGGATTGACAAGGTGATGGATTCACCCACAAGCAGCAGACTCTTTGAAGCATATTAAAGCCATTTCTCATATAGAAAATCTTTTTTTGTCTGTTATGATCAATTTAACTTTTATTTTTGCCAAGATAGAAAAATATGCTCAAATCCATTATCTTTGGGTTGTCAAACAGCTCTCTCAGAAATCACCAGGATCAGAAGTGGAAGAGGCAAGTTGAAGGGCAATTGGTATAATAGGGGAAATTTCACCCCTTCAATATAAAATAAATCTTGAAGTACCAGAGAGTGGATTTGTCCTCTAACTCTGGTTCTCTCTACAAGCACTTGACTGTTTGAATTTTGTGAAGACTGGCACAGCTGTGTTTAGGATGTCTCTGAGCTGATGGCTGCCTTGACTAATGACGTATCATTTGTGATCCTAGACAGCTCTTGACTAATCAGTGGCAAAAATATAACGTGCACAACATAGAGTAACAGCACTAGTCTATAAAAAGCTCGATGCCAGCAAACTCTCACTGCCTCCTTGTGACTCCCATCGCAAACATCAAGTGGCTGATAAACAAGTACACAGCACAGGAAAAATAACTGCGAATATTTGCTGCGAGATATTTATAACTTCTGTTGAAGCTTTTTTTATGTGAGGAAACTCACGGAGCTGGTTTTTTAACTCACTCATAAACTCACTTATTCACATTTAGCAGGCTGCAGATTGTCCACAAGGGTGACACTGTAAAAGTCAGTCAGTTAATCAGTTTTACGCATGCCAAGCTGTGTCTCCCATAGAAAAGGAAAGTAATAGCAGCAGTTTACAGATGGAGTGTGGATGTAGCGTGTTGATGTTGCAGCATACAGGCAACGTAATTTAACATCTGCTCCAACTTTAACATGCACTATCTGCAGGCAACAAGACGTTACAGCTGCTTTTTTAAAAGTTTATTTTGTTTTTGAGGTTCTACGTTCAAAGTGGCTATGATCAATATCTTTATATTAACAGTGGATCACATGACTACCCCATGTGCAAGGGTTGATGAACCCTCAGAGAATTATTACCTAACTCTGCAGCTCTATAGAGCATTTTAGCATCTTTCAGCTCATTGTTTTGGTTTTACACCCCACAACTTTACTGTTCTTTACTGTTACTTTACCGTTCACTTTCACCGCTCTCATAGCCTCATATATCACGAAAAAGCTCTAAAAACCCACTGTACACTACCTGCTCAGCACCAAACAGCAGACAGACACAGTTAGTGACTAGCTGGTTAACATAATGGAGCATTTAGTGGCTAAAGAGCCAGATATTTCCCTCAGAAGTTGGTAGAGACCAAAAAAAGAGCTAAAAGAGAGTGGATATTTGACTTAACTTCATCAGGTGGCCAGAAACACAACTTCAAATGAATGATAATGTTGCTCCGTAACTGCTGGATGAGTAAATAAGTGACAGTTTCGCCATACCAACTTTATCAAGTGATAATACGGTATGTCAATGTATGTCAAGAAATCATCTTTTAACATCTATAACATCTTTTAGCATTTTAATGGTGTGTTCACACCAAAGGCGAAGCAAACTTTTCGCCTGGCGAGATTACATACAAAGTCGATGCAAACACGCAAATAGACGAGTTCACACCGAGCGACATCATTCGCATCATTCTGTCACGAAAGCCTATCAGCATTGAGATTCTCCTGACATCACTGACGTCCTGACGTTGAATCAGAAATGGAGGAGGAAATTGTAGCCGTTTGTGGGTACCCAGAGCTCTATGATACTACTTTATATTTATACAGAGACCAGACTAAAAAGGAGACTGCGATTGAGATTGGTTGGAGAAAAGTAGCCTAAGCAAGGAAGTTGGACTACCTGGTAAGTTCTGAAAATGTGTGTCTGTTACTTGATTCCAGCTATCGGTTGTACTTTTTGATCTGAAGTGCGTTTAGAAAACAAGCATTTCAAAAGTTGTTTGCTTTTGGTCTTGCGGACAGACCTGACAAAGCATGAGTTCAGACCTTTTACAAATCGGCATTGTGATGTGGTTATTTCGACATTATTTTGATTTACTGCAATTAAATCACCGCAAATTCTGTCCAGATTACAGCCGACGTGTGACTTGAAACTGCCAGTCACCAGAGACAGATGGAGAGGCGAATATTTGCGGGTTATGTTTAAACGTAAATAAACACATATGATCCGGTGGTCAAACTTGCGCGAGTAACGTGAGGCAAAAATTCACTTCGCTTTTGGTGTGAACACAACATAAGAGTTGGCCCTGTGTGTATCTATGTATTAGAGAGTGTCAATCTTGGCAAAGTGGAACTAATTAAAGGTCAATAGCGAGGTAATACAGGAAATTATAAACACATTCGTCATTACTGAAAACCAGTAAACACAGGTCCAGTTATAAAGTAACAGTCATCAACAATGTAGAGCTGCAGGTGTTTGTGATTTGGTTCCCACTGGGACTTGCTATGCTAAAATATACAGTATAAAGCTGTGGCTCTGTGAGGTACTAATTTACAATATATAAAATGCTAACAAACCATACAATGTCCCTTAAAAGCAACACATGAAATGTGTATTTCTGTTTGTTCTGGTCTTGTTTAGAGAAGCTAAAGTGTGTAAAATGCTACAGTGTTGCAGTGGATTGTGTTATTTTGTGTTTGAGTGTGTGAATATGTATTTGAGTATGTGTTGTTGAGGAACACTTCAGTGTGTGTGTGTGTGTGTGTGTGTGTGGGCATGTATGGGTGTGTGTGTGTGTGTGTGTGTGTGTGTGTGTGTGTGTGTCTTGCAGATGGCTAGAGGAACCAGCAGCCAGTGGCAGTGTCAGAAAGCATCTCATCAGGGATGGAGTGGAATAAGAGAGGGAGGTAGGGAAGAAAAAGAAACAGAGGGGTGGAGATGAAGGAGGCGTTGCAGGGTGGAGTGCAGAACATCCTTCTCATCTGCTTCCTACATCCCTCCTTTCTTCCTATTTCCTTTGCTTGCATGCTAAAGCTATTTCTTCCATGTACCCACTTGCTTTTATTGAAGGAAAAGAAGGGAAAAGACGAACATGAGATTTTTTAGGTCCCTCATTTTCAGCCCTGTCCTGTTTCCCATTGCACTTCTTGTTTGCCGTGATAACTGTGACAATGTTAGACAAATACTCAGCTATTCCACTGTGTTCACTTAGAGTGCGTGGCTCTGGACAAAATGTAAAACTCTAATGTCTTCTGTTTGTTCTCCATCGGACTATAATAACATCAGGCTCAGCTTCTTGCCCCTGGCTACAATTTTTGTTTTTGAGGAACCGAAGCAGAACACAGCAGAGCTCTGTGTGCGTGTGTGTGGATACGTTGTGTGCACATCCAGCTCTGTGATGGCCTGACCAATCCCCTTCAACTTTTCAACTTTCAACAGAAACTTTGTATAAGCAGCGGTTGGCCATGGGGAGGGAGGAAGGGGAGGATGGGGATTGAGGTGGGAGAACAACAGAGATGAAAGGATGAGACAGAAAACTGGGGAAAGAGGCAGGATAGAGCAACAGTGGAAACAACGCTCGGAGGTAGAGAAAGGGAAAGGAGTGGAGGCAGAGGGAGAGCAAACAGAGATGATAAAGTAAGGAGAATGTGAGGTTAGGGGATGGGAAGAATCTGAGAATAACGAAGGCTGAAGGAGGAGAAGGGAGTCGAAGGTGGTGTGGGCAAAAGAAGCAAACAGAGCAAGAAAAGACAGGGAAAAGAGTTCATTATTCATTCTTTGCTTGTCTCTCCATCTTTGTTTGCTGTCTGTCTGTCATCTCCCTGCTTGTCCACCTTTGTCTCTATTCTCATCAACCCATATTACTCCTTTCTTTCTTCTTCCAGCTCCTTTTCGATGATGATATAATGACTTTTTTCGTTTTTAGTTGCTATCTTATTACCAATTTTAAAAATTAAGCCTCTTATTATGGAAGCTGGTCACCGTGGGTGAGTTTCCATTATCTGGAAACTCATTATATAAAGACGATTATATTATTAATATCATATTAATTATAATTATATGAACCCAGGTATTGTTAGAGGTAAGCTGCAGGTCTCTTCTCTCTGTTGTCCTCTTGGCATTTGAAGGCTCAGTGGTAGAAGGACAGAAGGTGCCTCATTTTAAAATGTCCATTACATGTTAATTTAATTATAATTAATTAGGTAAATGTCCCAGTTCTGTTCACTGCCGAGGGGTTTTCCTCTGCAATTTTTAACGACATGTTGACAATGTGGAACAACACCAAACATTTGCAAGACATACGACTTACACTTACTGTGGGCACACCTGTACAGTCTAATACAATCCAATACAGCAGCCCTCTAATAAATCACCAAGCACCAAAAGGGAACATTTTTGTTTTTAGGTTATATTTGAGGCTATAGATAGTGTAGACTGCCTCATACAGAAAGGTTGTTCTAATGTTTTGTCCACCCCCATTTACAACCATGAGGGGGACAGAACATTAGAAACACATCTAAATATAATAACTATAATTAAATATAGTATATTTAATGATGACTATGATGATAGAGTTGAATCAACACATTTTCTGACACAGTCACCATAAACTAAATGTTATTTAGATATGTTTTATTGGAAGGCAGTTCAGACTGAATTAGGTTTAAAGAAGTGCACAAAGTGGCACGTAAACATTCTCTATCATCTATCAGTTCTGCATCAAAGGTAGATAAAGTAATGTTTGAGGTATTATCGAGAAAATAAATCAACTGCAATTTGAAATTGCATCAGTTTGGATATATATTTCAAATTTGCCATTCTTGTCTTATTCCTGCAGATATTACATATAAATTCTCAATTGGAGCCGAGCATGAATTTAAATTTCTTTCCTTGACATCTGTACCTTTTCAGTAATATCTTATTATGTTGACTGTCAGGGCCCAGGGCTGACGTCTTTGATAAAGGAGCTGCTGCCGAGGCCTTTGTCAGAGTCTCACAGCAGCACCAGATCACTGGAAAACAGGTGGCATTTGATTTCTTTTTGTATTTTGTAGGTTGAAGCTAGAGGCTGCTCAGTCTTACAGAATTGTTGCCAATTTATCAGTATAAGTTTTGAATAACAGTTGAAATCTCCATTTATTATTTAGATAAATGATCATGATTTTAACACAAAGATCCCCCTCCTGATTCTCCTGATTTTTCATAATCACTGCTTAAAATCAGTAAAAAAGGAAAATATAATTATAATTTGATATATATATATAAATATAATTTGACCTACAATGTTTTGGCATGAATGAATTATACTTTCTTCTCAGTGTGTTTTCTGATTAAAGTTCAGCATTTTGTTGATTTCTTCTTCAGATTGCGGTTTGCTGCCACATTTGCATCTATATGGGTTTATGGGTGAGGACGGAGAGTCATTATTCCTTAGATCCAGATGAAAGGCAAACAGCTCACACTCCAAACTGGGATAAATATTTTAAGTAGGGCGATATGGACTTTATGTATGTTTAATCATTTTGTATAGTATGACTTTGTTCTCTTTGTGTCATCTATACCTCTCTTTGTTCTGTCTTTAATCCAGCTGTTTTTGTCTTTATCGCTCTCTCTGTCCCTTTGTTTTCCCTCTGTGTCTTTCTCTCTCTCTGTCATCCTGGTTTTCTTCTTCTGTCAGTCCCGCTGTCAATGTGGCGCACTTTCTGACATGCTACGTGTGTCTATGTGTGACATCAAAATAGGTTATATTTGAAAGCGTCACATTTTGTATTCAAACCCTGAGGGGATGTATGTCCTTCTACTAAAGGAGAAATGTGAAAACCCATGATCAGGCACAAGTTGACAGACAAGCCAAAGCTGAAATTCACATTAACTATCAGTAACACCTATGTGGATACACCTTTGTACAAACACACACCTTCAATCTTAAACACGCATAAACTCCCAAGAGATAATATACGCTAAGCAGTCAACTTGCACCGTCATCGTACCAACAGAAAGACAGACAAAGGTGATAAAATGGCCGACATTACCACCTGTCAGCCTTCATCTCCTCCTCTCTCTCTCTCTTTCTCTCAGGATTTATTTCTTTTTCACACACAGACACACACACACACACACACAGGTGAACTTAACACATGCACAGGTGTGCTCGCAGAGAAGTGCCACAAACTGGCTTAGACGTGACCTCCCTCTGCTGATCACACTTCTAAAACATGGCTGTCTCTGGCTGGTAGCAAGAGACGCAGGGATTAACACAGCCATGAGGCAGAAAGCAGAAAAAAAATCTTTCCTGCTACAGTGGGTGACAGTTGTATTATTGTGAAGTATTATGAGGTGTATACAGCAAGAAAACGTTTATTAATCATTATAGTAGTTGTAGAAGCAGGGAGAAGGGTCCAACTGCGGACTTCATGTCAGGGGACCCCAGGTCTGTGAGCCAGTGGGAAGAGAGAAGGGTCCCCAGGCATGAGGTGTGTCACTTCCTTTAGGGTCCCTGTGAGATGTGAGATACGTTACACATTGCTTTTACAGTAAATTTGACTCCTTTTTGCTCAGAATGAGAGTTTCTTCTATATAAGATTTGCTACAAGTGAAATAAAAATCCAAGAAAGCCACATAAAGAGTGAAATGTCTTACTGGGCACATATAACTTTATTTTAAAAACCAGAGTAGGATCAAACTTAATAGAAAATACTAGAAAATGTGTTTTTTACTTTCTTTATTTTACATAGTGTATATGTTTTAAAGGCAGCATAAATTTAGGCACACATAATTCATTAAAATCAGAGACTGATATTAACATAACAGAGGTTTTCAGTTTTGTTCCTGAGGATATAATATATTATACGGGCAAATACAGGCAAACAACACCTGCCTTTTATGCAACCAGGTTGCATTTTTTTAGGTAATTTTGCATATTTCTTTCACACCTAACACGCCACAAGAAAGAATGTTTAACTATTTTTTTTACCTGACAAAAAACATTACGTCAACGCTATGTCTTGAGCAGGGAAACGTGGCAGTTTTCAAATCTGTTAAAATGAAGTTAGAAAAAAATAAAATTAAAAGAAGACAACTCTGCTAAAGGAAGCGACACATCTCATGCCTGGGGACCCTACTCTCTTCCCACTGGCTCACAGACCTGGGGTCAGGCGTGAGGTCAGCAGTCAGACCCTCTTAGTAGCAGGAGGCAACAGCAGAATCTACTCCCTCGACAGGAAATGCATCTGAGAAAGAAAATAAATCAAAGTCAGTTTAAAAGAGATGAAGTACCAGCCAGTTCATACACTATTGTTCAGCATTAGTGCTTCAAATTCATTGGCAACAATTATTGCCAATGCTGAAAGTAGGCTGAAGTTCATCTTATGCAACAGAACAGAAGAGTCTGTTACAGCTGTGCTTCACACTCACACCTGGTAGCTGCAAAATACAACTATAGTGTTTTGCTGTCGGCCACTCAATAACAAAACAATATGCAACTTTACTGATGTCTATTGTTTCTCCCGCCCTCCTCCACATCAGTTGGTCAAGTTCATGGCCCCACGCTTGTCACTCACCTTGATGAGCTGCCATCTAGCCCGGGGCTGAGGTAACCAGCATCCATAAAACCACTAACAGTCGCAGGAGAAACAGATGGCAAACGAAGCCAATCTGCAATAAAACACAAAAAACAATACTAATGTTTATCACGTTTTGGAATGGCTTTTGTTCCTCTCACTGCTCTTCTCCAGTGCTGTTATTCAGTCTCTCTGTGTTTTGCTCCCCAAAATGTCCCAAACCTAATCATTGCAAGCATGAGGATTCAAAGCATCATAGAAATGTACAGATTGATAATATTATGTGTTATATTTTTAATTAATGTGAAAAGCATTTTGTAGTGTATGTCGTCCTGCATCATCTGTGGCCTTCATGACTGTCTGACCTATTGGCTAATACAATACTGTATCAGGGAGCAGAGAGAGCGGAGAAAGGAGGAACCAGAGAGAGAAATCATCCTTTCAGTTATGTCTTGAGTTTTTAGATCCTGATGAACTGTGAGTGTTAAAATGCACCCCTCTGGAAACAGCACCTCAGGTTAGTTTTCTGTTTTGAGTACAAATAAGTTCTCCCAAGCGTAATTTTATGGGTTTAAAGTATGACGACAGCTCACTGTGTTTCCACTCTTTTATAACTTTTAAGCTTGAATTCTCCAGACCTCTGTAAACTTGGCTATGCAAGATTAATTTAGGCCAAACCACATCCATGTTTTATTCAGCTCTGCTTTTTTTCCCCCACACAATAGTTGCAAGCGTGATAAACGGTGTTTCAGGTTGTGAGGAAATAAAAAAAGGAAATAAAACAATTGAAAAGAATACTGACATTCTGACAACATTCAGTGGCTTTTTAGAAACATATAAATGGGGCGCCTAACCCATGACAGTGCCTCTTTGGTGGTGTCTAAAGACCAGAAAGACAAAAAATATGTGTAGTTGTGTAGGGCATATTTTTGTGTATTTATTTGGTCTCTAGGGTACTTATTTCCAGTGTCTTATTTCAGAATTCAAAGCCATACAGTTATTTTACTGTATGTTTGTGCTATTTTAATCATTTTTTTTGCTCCACTCCCACTTATCTATCTGTTTATATATTTTTTTGTTTTTTGCAGTGACAGCAATTTTGTCTTGTTGGTATTTTAAAGAACCTCCTCAGACAGCATGACATTTACTTGGGCCATACTGAAACTATTTACAACGCACAAAACCTGGTGCTGATCCTGCTTTTTCCCTACATGTATGATGGGAAGTGGGTCAGTCCCGGGATATTTTACACAAAGCTTTTTACCTTACCTACCTGGAAGCCATGTGAGAGACTGAACAGCTATGAGCCTGTGACCGTACGTGAGAGAGCTGTAAGTAATGTGCAACCGTGTATACTAGATGGGTGAGAAGGATAATTGTTGTCATTGTTACTGTTTTTTAGTATGTTTTTACTTTGTAACTAATTAAGTGATATAAATAATGTATTATTGTTATTATTAACAATGGTGAATCATAACAACATTTTTTTCTGTGATGTTAATCATACTTTTATTCTTTGTTGTGAGTATGAATGAGCTGCCTGATAAATATGCCTTAATATTCACTTCTTGTTATTATTATCATTCAGGCTCTTCGGGTGTGATCTTTGGTAAATTCAGGCCCGGATGTGCAATGTGGGCCATTTTATTAGTTTAGGTAAATTATGCTTTCAGTCAAGTTTAAGTTCAAGTTTATTTGTCACATATAATCATACAGTGTATAATCATGGTGAAATGTAACCGTTAGCTGCTTCAATTGT
>NTHP01000060.1:295752-308458 GCA_003416845.1 Oplegnathus fasciatus
GTGTGTGTGTGTGTGTGTGTGTGTTTCATGCACACATGCATCTGGCAGGGGCTATACTGTGGGCAATTATAAAGCAGGACTGTGGAAGGGTCACAGAGAATAACATCACACTCACTCATTAACATTTAATACTGTACCAAGCATTAGCTTGTTTGGATGGATGACAGCCCAAAACTGTCTGGTTTCATAATGTCACTGAGTTAACGCAGAATTTCAAAATGAATTATGAATTAGCTTTAAAAAGTTTACAGCAGCCCCAATGGGTTTATTTATATTCTTAAATACAATTTCACAATAGAACTGCTGCACTCTGCCTCAACAAATATTAATGATTTACGTCTAATTACATCATGTATAATACAGTATGTGGAAATATATTTATAAAAACTATGTAAAAAGAACAAGGTTTCTCTTGTATTACAATGTGTAGTTATATCAATCTACTCATATTTGCCTATTCCATGTATCCATTTAAAAGAACGGTGCATATCATACAGTTTGTATATGAGATATTTATATTACTGAGAAGATGAAGATATAATTTATCTTCTTGTGTCTGCAGTCACACAGAAATCATGAGCATTAATCAAGACTGTCACTGGAGTTGGTCATAAATAAAACAGGTAAGGAAACAAGACTCACTGTACTGCAATAAAAGGCAGGATGCTGGATATGATCAGCAGACAAATCAGGTACATTTATTTGTTCATTTGTGTGCACCAGAGTTCAGTCCTGTCATTCAAACTCGGATGTCATGCAAAACCTCCCAAAATGGAAATGAATGGTAGTTTGGACCACCTCTAGTTCTATAGCTGTGTAACCCTATAGTGACCTTTAGAAACTTTGAATTGAAATTCCAATTTGAAGTGCAGTTCAACTACAAAAAAGTAAAGCAAGTTGACTCCAGAATTTAATTTTGTGTCCAAATTGCTAACCTAGGGCTCACTGTCGGCTCAATAATCACCTCTGCCCCTCAGACTCCACAGTATGACTGCATGAGATGATGCAGTGGGCCTTCTCGACAGTCACTCTGGCTATGAAATAATAAGTGCATGCGTGTGTGTGTGTGAGAGAGAGAGAGTTAGATATTGAGAGAGACAGTGAGAGGGAAGAGGAAAAGAGCGTTAATTAACTAGTGCTGACACCTGCAAGCTTTTTCCCATTAGGATCTGATTAGGGGAGAAAGCAGGAATTACAGGTGCTATGAGAGAGATGAGAGAGAGTTAGAGAGGGGAGAAAAGCGGAGGAGAGAATGTACAAAGAGAGAACGAGGAGTTGGGAGAAAATAGGGAACGAGCAAGACGGAGATGAAAGGAACAATCTCCACTCTGTTTCCAGGTTTAGAACAGGAATATTTCCCATGGGGCCAAGCGACGCTGGGCTTTTGCCCTTCAGCACACAGTGAAGGTAACTGTCAAACTGGACCTTATTTACCCCATACACATGCACATGCACACACACCTACACACACGCACACAGTCAGGGGCTGGGCAATAATTCAGTATTATCGTTTATTTACTTTAATTGGAAGTAAATAAATGGAACATGATGTAATGATGATATTGCGTTACCATTTAACAAAATGCAGTTGTACAAATTAATGATTCCAAGCAAATTGTTACTAAAAACTAATAAAAATGTCTTTCTGACAAGCTGTGAAAACTTTTGCACCATATAATGTAAAATAGTTAATTGTAATGACCATCCATTTGATTATTAAATGTGGGATATTACAAATATATATATGTGTATATATACAGTATATATACAATATATTTTCATATACATACATTCAGTGACCCCTCGTGCCCTGTGGATGGGGGCATTGTCATCCTGGAAGAGACCACTCCCATCAGGATAGAAATGTTTCATCATAGGATAAAGGTGATCACTCAGAACAACTTTGTATTGATTTGCAGTGACCCTTCCCTCTAAGGGGACAAGTGGACCCAAACCACGCCAGCAAAACGCCCCCCTCAGCATAACAGAGCCACCGGATCCCCTCACTGTAGGGGTCAAGCATTCAGGTCTTTCCTTTAATTTGTCACCCGTCTGTATATATAAATAAAACCACACTCAACAGTATGACAACATTACCTTGGCTTCCAGTAATTATCAGAATAATAGAATAATTATCTTTACAGACTACAGTCTACAGCCACACTGGCAGCGGAGGTGGTTTGCAATGCTAACAGGTTGATGTTTAGCAGGTCTGTTTACCATGTTCACCATGTTGGTTTAGCTTGTTAACATTTGCTAATTAGCAGCTGAGGCTGATGGGAATACCATTAGCTTTGCAGGTATTTGGTCATTAATCAAAGTACAGGACAGATAAAGATTTTGACCTGATGATGGTGCCAAATGAAACGTGATCATCTGAGTCATCAACAGATCTTCACATATTTGTGCACTTTGAATATAATACAACACAAACACATACATTTATTCAGGAGCAAATTTACATTTTCAGATATTTTACTGTCATAACAAATTTTATCAGGGTTCAGTGACTGATTCTTGCTCCCAGTGGTTGCATGCTGTGATAAGCTTAAAGATTGAATTAAAGAATGATTAGAGCTCAGGAGTTTAACTGAGGTGAATTGCATGAAAAGAGAGAATTGTTGGTGCTTGTAAACCATTGTCTGGAGAGACTAATCCATCACTTCTCTCAGATACTGTACACTGGACTCAACGGACGCAATATAAGAATACTGTGCAAATCGTACACACATAAACACACACACAAACAAACCTGTCCTCCCTGATTTATGCACAGATACACTCACACGAAAACAACATCTGACATTGGAGGCCCTCTTCAAAAACATGTTTCCTGAAGTGATTTGTGGTTGTTTTATAGAGCCGTGGTAGCAGATTGCTCTGATGTGGGGCTCATTCATCAATGTCAACACACACTCTCACACACACGGAATAGACATGCATACAAACATAACCACACATACTCATAAACACACATACACAAGACAGGCAGTATAGCTTTAATTTCTGTCTTTGACTTTCTGCTCTTGTCCCATCACAGGGAGGTCAGAGGCCAGGGTCAGATGATTCAAGTTCATTCTCAGAATCCCAGATTGGGCATGTCTGTTTGTTTCATTATATTTTCATTTAATTTGCAGCTAGCTGTTGCATGAATGTGTCAGGTTTACTTACAGTGCAGCAGCACGCATATCAAAATCTACACTTCTACGGTATGTTCCACACATCTGCCTGAAATACAAATGAACCACTTCGCTCCAACTAATAAGTGTTTTTCCATCGGTGGATTCAGGGTGCAGCATGATAAAATGCAACAGGAACAAAATGAAGGAAGGGGTAGCTAGATACTACCTAATGCATTCCCCAGAGTGCTATTGGCTGCAATGCACATTACATCTGAGCGTAATTCTGCATTCACACCATGTCGGCAGAATGAGAAGAAGAGGAAAATCTCCTGTTATTCCAACTTGGGAGTGATCACGCATTATTCCAAGATGGTTACTTCCACTGTAGTCACACTAATTACAGTGAACAGTCTAAATTGGCTACTTTTGCTGTGTTACGTATTTGTTAAAAAGTTAATGATAAAAATAAAAAATACAGTACAGCTGCTTTTAAATTAGCTGAATCTACTGTATGAGTGTTAAGAAAAGGTAGTAGTTAGATGTAACTGCCAGCGATGGTGGCTTTCGATGTTAACACTTCCTGTCGTTCTTTTCAACAAAATTGATTTAGAGGTTACGATCATTTTGATGTACTGACACATTGATTATTATGGGGCAGCATAACTGAGATTACTTGATACAGTAAGTTGACGGATGACAGACAGAATAGAGGACTTTTAACTATTTTTATGCAATATTTTAAGTATTTTCTCATCTTATCTCAATTTACTGAAGCCTCACAGCATTGTATGACTTTGTGTTCATTTAGAAATAGCATTTGGTTTGACCAATAAACAGGCTGACGTGGGGTCTGCTGTATGATGACGCCAATAGAAAACAGACTAATGGTTCCCAGTTAGCGTGAGTTTGAACTGTGAGGGGAGAGCCATTCTTTGATGCTAACTAGGAAATGCAGTGAGAGACGCTGTGAGAGCAACCACCTGTTCCAGCATATGGTAACGCCATAGCCATGTTAGCTCACAATGTGTGTGTGTGTTTGTACATACAGAGACGAAGATGGAGATAGAGAGGTCTGGCTTCCTCTTGCATTCAGCTCAGTCGGATCTGGAAATAGAATTTGACTCTTGTGATGAAAAAAGACATTTGTTACCACATCACTCCTGTTAAGAAATACTTGAGAGTGAATACTCATTAGCAAATAAACAGCCATTTCAATATTAACATTTGGACCTGATTATAAGTGAATCGACCACAGTGTGTGTGTTTAGTAGATAATAGAGGCCCAGACAGACTCTGACTGCCCCTGCTCTGATCCTCCCATCACATAATCTCTATTGACTGCAGAACATCATCAGGCACACTTGTGCATACGAGTGTGTGTCCAGTATGCGTGTGTGTATTTATGCATGTTTGTTTTGTTTACTTTTTCCCAATGTCTGTAGGCAGAGCCAAACACAACACTTCCTCTCTCACTTGCATACAAGTGCGCGCACACACACACGGTCATCAGCACTGATTTGGTGTGACAGGGCTGTAATTTCAGCTGTGCTGACTCTCTGGGCTTCTCTCTCTCCCTCTTCCTCCCTCCTACCCCTTTGGCTTACGATCACAGAGTGGTGTACATCAACCGCTGCCTCCAGCGATGTCTGTTTGTGTGTTTGCATGTGTGTGTGTTTGCCATTTTACCATGCAGTTTCTCCCAGGGTTAGGTCATAGAGTCAAACTAAGGATAAGACTCCTTCACTAATACATTCCAAAATCTCTTCACAACACACACAGACCTTAACATTGCACCAGTTTGCTGTGTGGAAAACACATGCAAATCCCTCTTTACACTGCTGCACTCTCTGGATATGTTCTCTTGTACATTTACTTTTACTCTAATTAAGCTTTTCACCCAACTTTTAGTCTTTCTACTGCAAAGAGAAACAGTGTATCCCATAATGCAATACTGTTTTTCCTCATGTGCTGGATAGCTATATAATTGATTATATCTGTGTTTGTGTTGTGTAGCCAATAAGTCCATGTTAAGACACTTAAAATGAAGCTGCCATACCTTTGTCAAAATATGCAAATAATGCTGGGTCACTGACAAAGAATGAAATATAGGAAATAATATATAACATAAAATATTCACTGCACCACTGTCAAATGTTTACTTTTATTTCTTGGCAATCACAAACACCCTTTAATATCAATATATCGCTCTCAGTTAAACTCAACTAAACAAACAAGACCAAACTGAGACTGTTAAATTTGAAATTTTAATCAAAACTGATACCAGATTCACTGTAACAGTGTTGTTGGCACAAATCTGTTGCATTAGTGTAGTGTTTTCTCGCACTTTAGTCAAAAGGATGAACATGTTGGCAGTGATTTTTTCAGCTTTTTACTCATCTCAACATTTGCAGTTACAAAAAACTGTTGTGCTGTAAAGCACACAAACCCAATCTGAAATACAGTGAAGAGGTTGAGCCATACTTGGTATTTATGTGGTTTGTTTAGCATTAGTATGGAGTGCTAAGGCTTCAAAATGAATGTTTTCATGATTCACTGGTATCAAAATGCTACACATAGTACATACAATTTGATTTGATTTCCTTAATTGTTATGTCATGTTATGTTAAGTTATGTTTTAAAATGTGTAACTTAACCCTCTTTTTCACCAGCTTGTCAACTGAATCACATGATGATCCCATCAGTGCTGTACACATAATCATAGCCTTCATCCCACTGCTTTACCATTATTTTTATGTGATGATATACAGTAGCACAGTTACAACAAGCCTTTCTTTTCAGAATCAGTTCCTCCAGTTCGGGACTGAGTAAAGTTATATAGTCCCGTTATATATGGTAATTATGGCATGCTCATGGAGGGAAAGCAGCCAGTCAATAGGAGAGATGGCTCACGGATAATGTAATTGTTATGTTAATAAGCCGCAAACAGCCTGTTAGTGGAGAATGTGGAGCCCTGAAAATCACCAGGTATTAACCTTGTCACATAAATAGAGAAACACCCCATTTAAACACAAGAGAAATTACCATAGGATACATGTTAAGGGTATTGCAGGTATTTGCAATTTGATTTTGTGAAAAGGTGTAAAGGTCTTCCATCTGAAGTCATTTTCTTCTAATGAGGTATGAATTTTTTTTCTAGATGGAGGGTTTGCCCTACAGAAAGATGTTAAACAGTTTATTATTGTTCTTAATGTTCTCTTAATTAATACACATGCCCCAAGGGCTCTGTTAAGAGAAAGGCTTTCTGTACGTCTATACAGTTTGTGTGTGCATTTGGACACACTGAATAATGACATTGTGCTATTTAATATAGCACAGGTAAATGTCAACCTTGAGATTGTAAGGTTCCATCTGATATCTGAATCTTTTGGTTAAGGGTCAGTTGTCTGTGCAATATAGCAGAAGGTATGGTAGAGATTCAGTGAAAAATGTCTTGCTCACTTGCTCACCAGTGTGCAATGAAAGTGGTACAATTTATTCATATTTTGGCTAAATATTGCATGTTCAGAATACAGTGAGGGTACAAAAGGACCGCATAGAGGTGGTAATAACATTGTATGAGAGGAAAACATCTGACTTCAATGATTAGCTTAAAATCAGCTGTGCATGTGCTCTTTCATGAGCAGAGAGCAGGAAAGAGAAAGAGGAGCAACAGGTAACATTACTGATGTTTCTCGTTAAAATCCTGACACCTCCGGCCTTATAGATGTATTGTAAGTGTGTGTTCTGTGTATCCACAGATGTCTGTGTGTACATGCTTTTGTACATTTGCAGTCCCTGTTAAGGCCACCCCGTCATCTGTGTGTCACTAAATAATGACTTTGTCTGAGCTGCGTGCCCTCTGGGCTCTCCTGTCTGCCCACAAATACGCGCAAACACACACACACACACACACATAAACCCCACTCTGGCTGGCCATGGCTGGCTGATTCTTAAATGTCAGATGACTTCACTCCTGGAACAATATTTATTGAGCCTTTCTTTCTGTCTCTCTCTTCCTGTGGTAAGTTGTTAAAAGAATCAAAATGAATCAATCAGTTAAAACCAGTAACCAAACAGTCTGCAGCTGTATATTGTACTTTAGATTTTACTCCTTACAAGCATGCATACTTATTTTCTTCTCCAGCAGCACCCTTCATCACAGTTACACACATTCACACTTGGGAGATGATGGTGAACTCAGTTACCTAAAGGGCTATTCAGTCGCCGGCACCTTCCTCATTCACCTTCCACACCCAGTCTCCCAGCTGCTGCGAGATAACATTATGGTCACCAGATTGCTTTCTTTATTGAGCCTCTCAGCTACTGCTGTACCTCGTGCTTTGCAGAGTCAGATAGTAACTGTTGATAAATTTCATATTAAAGCTGCACTGGGACACTTCACATCTTGGTGCAGTCATCACACTCGCTGATGATTTATACAAAAGGACGACGAAGGGACAAGACAAAAGATCTCATTCCCACAAAGATAAAAACTTGATTATTTGGATGCTACAAGAAAATTAGTGTATTTTTAAAGCTGGTTTGAGTCATGGTTTCTGATAAGTTTGAAATGATCTTTGAATGAAATAATACAATAGTAATGAAAGAAGTTGATGGACTCTGATATTGGTGTGTCATAGGCAATTGCAGCTCAACTGGACACACAAAGGAAACAGTCAACAACTGAGGAGAATGCAACAAAAATCCTAAAATGTAACAAAATGCCAACATTTAATAGAATACAATGATTCAGAATCTCTAATTTCAGAGGTCTGGTTGTGCTGTGAAAGCTAGAAATGACCCTCCATTTCAGGAAAGTTTATTTGTGCTTTCTGTGTGTGTCTTTTCTTCCACCAACACATACTGTACACGTGCATTCCTGCACACACACAGTCATTAATAATAATCATCCTTGTTCTGCTTGCGGGTAAACTTATTTCCATCTAAAACAGGATGGATGAGGGGAGGGCAGGAAAGATGGATAGAGTGAAAGAAAGACAGACAAGTAGATGAAGCAGTGAGTAGAAGGAGTGTTATAGTTTTCCACCTGCTTTCAGGAGCAAATTGAACTTAATTACATGAAGCTAAATGAGCCAAAGCAAAGCAATAGCAAAAGTTAAAAGTAGCTTTTAACTGGTTATGAAACAGTCTCAATTTAATACTGATGCCTCTACATGACCTACATAAGCAAACCAGACCAACAGTGAGAAGATTGGCTCTTTCTATTAGTTTCTAATAGTTATTCTTAATGCCTGCCACTGGGTCGGATTTTTCCGCAAAATCAGACAAAACGGTGCTGGGGTTTGCTCTGACTGACTTCGAGTTGCTTCAGCTAACTTCCGCTAACTAAAGGTCCGTCTTCGGAGCTTCCGCCTGCTCTCCTCCCAGCGAAGTAGTCTCCTCGCAGCGGGGAGTGAAGCGGAGGGAACATGTAACCTAACGTGAGGTGGAACACTACCGCCTTTGTGCGCAGGGACCCCCAAAATCAACACAAAATGAAAAGTTCCATTGAGTTGCTTTTATATGCATGGACAGGACCACACGAACTAAACTGGACTACAGAGATGGCCAGAGAGACTTAGAACCAAGTCAGACTAAAATGTAGACAGCATAATATAAAACTTTCTGTTTTCATTTAACTTGACTGTTTACACCTTCACAGAGAAGAAAAACTATTTTTTAACAATGTAAACTGCCTGCTTCACTTGTTGGAGATGTAAAGTAAATATTCCACCTGTGTATTAGTTTGCAACTGATGTGTGTATCCCCACACCTCAGGATGGTTTACTCAGCAGCAGTGCGACTTGTGAAAGCATCAGCCTCAGCCTCAGCTAGCTGACAGGGAGGCCTCATGCAGCCGTGTGTGTGTCCTGCAGCTCAGGTTGGATGCCCAAAAGCAAGTGTTTCCAGAGAGGTTATAAAGTATTGATTTGGTTTCTTTATAAAAAATGTAATATTTATTTACACATACCTGCTGTTGCTGTAGAAAAACAAACAAGCAGTTTGTAAAAGTAAAAATGTAGGGCTCACAAACCCATGCCAGCTCATTCATAGTTTAACATGGATTTTAATGATTTGATTGAGACAAATGAAATTAATTAAACTGATTAAACTGACTGGATCCTTCTGTGGCTGACTAACTATAGTAGACTCACTGCAGACATCAGTAGAAACTAGCAAAGCAACACTAATGTCTTAGTGGCCCACTATAGCATATTAATAATGATTATAGAATAAATGTACACATAAAACAATAGCAATTCATCCTATGTCCAGTTAAAGAAAGCTTTTACATTTGTTGTCGTGAACATCTTGTGTGTGGAATATTTTTTGTGAGAAAAGTTTAGCATTTTTCTGGACTATATAACCACTGCTAGTGTGAGCAGTCACGTCCAGACAAAAATTCAAACATCATCAAGTGGAAATCAAGCTGAAAGTGCAGTGGAGAAACACCACAGCCATAAACTCTGAGCAAAATCTCATCAACATCATCTTTCAGATCAACACATTAAAACATTAGCACTCTAACTCTTGTCTGTGCATGCGTGTGTGTGCATGTGTGTGTCTGTACGTGTGAGAGAGAGTTTGTGTGTGTGTGTGTGTGTGTGTGTGTGTGTGTGGTAGGGGGGTAGTGTTAAATGTCATTCTTCTGTCTGGGCCGCCTCGGGTCATTACAACATCACACCGGAGGACAAGACTGGAGTAAAACTGACAAATGAACCTGTCACACACACATACACACACACACACACACACACACAGATGGCGGGACAGTCTCATACGTCAGCGACCTGATGGAAATCTGGCCTGGGCTAACCAGCTGGAAAAGTGACCCTCTGGTTAATGGAGTGGCCAAGGGAATAAGAGGATGAGAGGGAGAGAGGTAAAAGATGAGTGAGCGAAAGTTGCAGAGGCAGAGAGAGTGAGGGAAAATGTGTGTGTGTGTGTGTGAGAGAGAGAGAGGGAGAGAGACAGAAAGAGAGGGGGGAGTCGAGAAAATTAAAAGATTTAGAGAAGGTAGAAGGGAATAATTGGAAGAAGAAAACAGAGAAAGTGTCAAAGAACGTGACACAAAATGTGAAGTTAAATTCCTCTTTATAACTCAGGTCTTACTTTTGTAGTTTTGGTTATCATTTCTATCAGTTATGATAACACTATTCTCACCAAAATAATTACTGAGATCTAAGAAAAACTGTCACGCTAAAACAAAATTTGAAGGGACAAGAAACACAATAGCTCAGATGATGAGACCTGTTTTGAACAAGCCAACATTTTATCCAGATTATCTAAACTACTTTTTTTCGGAGGTAACTGAAAGTGATATAATAACTGATGTAATAATCCCTCATTGTACAGAATAATTGAATGTGCACGCAACTATGGTGAGTACGGCAGGTCAAAGTTCAACCTGGAAGTTGGTCCCCAAGTTAGCCAAGTTTAAAACCTGTTTAACATCAGTCTGACTGCCTGTTTGTGTTTCTTGCCTTGTCAGACATCTTTTTGCAATGCCATAACGTTCCAGATGTCAGCAATTAAGGAATGGTGGCAAAATCAGTGAGAAAAAAAAGATTCAAGTTATAATGAACAGTAATTAGCCTTAAAACCTGACTAAACTCAGTCTACCACTTAGCTGCTGTTTGTGCATGAAATACTGTTTAACAACCAATTCATCACTGTCTTTGTCTGTATAATTAATTTTGTGTGTGACCAGCAGAAAGAGAGGAAGGGTGAGACAGAGAGAGGAGGAATCTGTTAGCCTTCATTTCTTACAGCAGTAATTATGAGAATATCTTCCAACAGCCGAGCATGAAATAATGTCATCTGGTCTTATCGGACAGAAAGACAGAAAGAGAGATGCAAAGGAAGGCAGACAAAAGAGAGGAGAATGATGGAGAGAGGAAGAGAGAGAGGGAGAGACTGACAGATTAGAAAAAAGAGACTATAGATAGATGGCCGTTGTCATGAGCTCTGTCTTTCTCTCCAATTAGGGAAACTTGGACTGTCTGTTCACACTACTGAGGAATCTACACACACATTTCTATATACTGTACATGGTTTACAGTATTGAATACATGCTGACACCTCAGCAGAGACTCAATTCATTCATGCGAATGCTGACAAGAATCTTTTTTTTTTATTATACCTTTTCTAAATTGTAGCCCATGCAATATCTGTATATTCACAACACAAAGTATTGCAATGCCAACGATGGTACATTTCCCTTTGTTGTCTTTCTGAACAATATGAGTGAATCTCAGGGTTATACACTGTGCATACAGCATGTATAACTTTGTATATGTGCGTATGGGATGAAGGGAGGGCACTGGTGCAACAGGAGCGAGAGAAACTGTGGGCAAAGTAAAGAAGGGAAAGGTGAAGTGTTTGTCTTGTCAGCACTCCGCCTGCCATCAGCCATCAGCTCAATTCACCTTGGACGCTGAAAACACACACACACACGCACACACTTTAACAAGTCACTGTGGCTCAGGTAAAGCAACAGCCACAGACACACTGCTCTCTGGTCACATAGCAAATCTGTCACTACAGGTACAAACACACACACACATTTATACTTGAAAAAATAGCATTTGAGCAGAGAAGGTGAACAGAGACGTGGTGTATAATTTGTACAAAACAAGATTTTAAAAAATAGTTATTTTTCTGTCTGTCACAGGAATATACTTTTATACTTTTTTTTTACTACAGGTATTTAGGAGAAAGAGTCCTAGCAAAGCAGTCCCAGGTGTTTACCTCTGCACCCAAGGTCAGACTTTTCAATGAGTTATTTTGCCATGTGGTAGATGCTATCGACAGCAGGGGAGAAAAATAGTCTCAATATGGGCAGTGACAGTGTATCCCCAGGGCAGCTGAGCTTGGAGGTAAACTGCGCTTCATCTCCTGTGGAGCTGTGAGTGCTAAAAGTTCTGTCAAAGTCATTTTCAGACAAAAGGAAATTTACATCAGAATCGACCGCCACTTTCAGCGAAACACGTCATTCTCAGCAAATCCATTTAGATATAAATCTGGTGCTACTTTTCCACCCAGCATGTAATTTTTCTGACTCTTTAAATCAAAGTGGATTGACTGAACATGGTCTTTATCAGTCACCTACTTCACACAGTTAAACACATTCTTACCGTGGTGCTGCTGAAGAAAAATACAGTGTTCATCTGTTACCCAGTAATCTGCATTACAATGCAATCCTTCACTTAATTTCTTACATAATTTCCCCGTTAAAGCAATAGTTTGACATTCTGAGGAATACTCTTCTTTGCCTTCTGGAGGAGAGTTAGATTATACCACTCTCATAACTGTGTGTTAAATATAAGGCTACAGCCAGCAGCTCATTGGCTTAGTTTATGACAAAGACTGGAAACAGGGGGGGAAACAGCTACAGTAGCCTGGCTCAGTGCCAGCACCTCTAAAGCTCAGTAGTACATATGTTTTATCGCAATTGTTTAATTTGTAAAAACTGAAGTATAAAAACCACAATTCACCATTTTTTGTGTCTATTTCTTGGCTGGGAGCTGTAATAGGGTGCTGCAGGAACGAGTCCTAAAACCAGGAAATAAGTTAGCATTTTT
>NTHP01000060.1:308463-327232 GCA_003416845.1 Oplegnathus fasciatus
TATGTCTTTGAAAAGGCGGTTGCTAACAAGTGGCTAAATGAGACTACAGAGGTTGTCGGGGGCATTAAACATCATCAAGCCGAACACGGTCACTAGTCCGCCTTTACAGCCTCAAACTCACAGTGACATTAAAGTCATGCAACCGTGGTGTAGTTTGTTTATAGCCTAATGTTAGCTTTTTACTTCTGGCGATCGCATTTATGCTTCAAAAATCATAAAAGTGGTGTTCATTTGTAAAGATTATGTTGCTGAACAAAATGTGTAAGTGTCAAAAACTTTTATTTGCCACAGAGCTTATTTTCTGCAATAATCCAAAATCCAAAGAAATAGTCTGGCACATAACCTAGCATAAAATGCAGAATTGTCGTTTTTACACTTAGATTTTTGACTGATTAAACAAACAAGATATGACAGTTACAGGTGCTGGTAGGCAGATTTTGTTCCCTTTGGACAGAGTCAGGCTAGCTGTTTCCCCCTGTTTCCAGTCTTTATGCTAAGCTAGCCGACTGTAGGCAGCAACTTCATATTTACTGTACAGACATGACAGTTGTATTGACTGTTTCATTTAACTCCCCGCCAGACAGCGAACAAGCATATGTCCCAAAATGTATGGTTAATACTTGTTAGTGCTAGTTTTAACTAGTCATAGTAGTAACTACATAGAAATCACTGATTTAAGAGATACTTATATTGCTTAAATTATTATCTTCTTTAACAGTTTCTTTGGCTCGATATCTATTCCAGTAAATGATTCCCATGCTGTCTATAAGTCACATGGGAGGTATCAAAATTAGAACCAGAGTGTACATTATTGAGCTGTGACTAGACAGTCCAATACACAACATATGTGGTTCGATTTATGATGATACACAAATTAAGTGCGTTTTGACAGGCCCAAGGTACAACAGAGAAAAAAAATGATCATACTTTTTATTTCAAGTACTGAGAACCAAATGCCCCCAAAAGTGTGATCTTCTGTCACTCAAATAGCAAACAATGTACAGTGATCCACAGGGAACCCTTTTGGATTGTCCCATGAGAGGTATTTTATGTAGTTTTCTTCTGAAATGCTGCCACCTGGGTATTATGCACAGTGCCGCTGTTCCAGGATCAACACCCATTTGTCTAAATCCAGCTTTTGCGACAGTATTATGTATGAGTAGCTACATATTCTTGTAAATAAAACAGCTTATTGCTTCAGTTACAGTCTTCAACCAGGACGAGTCTGCAAACATGGTAACACGTGATTTTTAGCGTCTAGATTTGCCAGGCATACATAAAACCGTGCCCCTGCACACACTCACTTTCTTCTAAACAAGCAATTTGGCTCGGTACATTCAATCACATGCATGATCGACAGCCACTAGCTAATGTTTAAACATTATTTTCTCCATGGCCCAATAGCACATCATCCACAAGCCCTGCAGGAGTACTGATTGGTGCATTTAATGCATGAGACGAAGAGCTTCAGCGCGCCTCACCACATCTGAAATCGAAGAAGCGGGATGGATTTATCATAAACAGCTGAGAGAAAGAGAGTTTAGATACTGATACAGAGATAATGTGGGAAGATGGAGAGATGGATTATCACGCTTGAGAGTGGTCTTTTCTAAAGGGAAGAAAGAGAGACAAAGAGAAAGTTGGTGTGAGAATGAGATATACAGAGAGAGAAACAGAGAGATTAATAGAACCTGAAGTAAACAAAAAGACAACCAGCTCTCCACTGAAAAAAACATTCATAAGGGGAGAGATTTCTCTCTGCGGGAAACTGGATGGGTCATGTTTAATTTCATGTTCAGTGCATCTCAAACTTTTTCTCCATCGCCTCCAATTCCTGCTTTCCCTGTGTCCTTCCTTGTCTGTATCTTTCTCTAACTCTCCCCCAAACACACAGCTACTCACAAAATGAGTGATGGAACGAAGGACAAGGAGGCATACGGCGCAGAGAAAAGGAAAGTCAGGGCAGATGGGAAGGAGGGAATGAGGAAAGAGGGAGGGCTATAGAGCCAGTCTCATGTCTTTTTTTGGGGGACAGGACAGTGAGTATAAATAGGTGGTCACTGTGAACCCAGCTTGTTCCACGCACACACCTAACTACTATTCTTACACACACACACACTGCAGCAGACGGAGGTTATGGGTGAGGCACTGTACATGATGTGACCTAGATGGTGGAAACTAGGCTGTGAAGAACACACACACATACGCGCTGTAACACTGTTGGCCTGTCGTACAGTAGGCTGGTTCGTGTGTTTTTCCCACCTTGTGAGCATCATGTGGAACAATTCTCTGTGAGAGATCATTTACATTACAGTGTCATGCAGGGTAACAAGGGTTACTTATTTTCATATTTTCATTATATATATGTAATTTATATATTTTGGGGGGGAAAATAATGTCTTCTGTTTAATGTCTTCTGGACATCGGCTCGGCTTGAACTTGAGGGTTACAAATTTTACCAGAAAGTTTTTGTTACAAGCTGGAGGTGTGGGATTTAAATAAGTGTACATTTAGGAGGAATAGGGGGGCTAATAAAAGATGCTATCCAGTTGCATTATGGGAATTGTAGGATCCAGCATTTTTGGAGCTCGAGCCATGTCATGGACTAAAGTTTAGGATATCTCGGCCTTTGCTGCTTTTGTTCTCTTTTTTGTATTTGTTCGTTGTGGGTCCACCAACTTTATGGATATATATATATATATCCATAAAGTTGGTGGACCCACAACAAACAAATAATATATGTGCTATACTAAATCATTGCAAAGCATTGTAAAGCTGCATTTTTTTGGGGCACTTGGAAGCAGTGGAACAAGGTGGAACACTGACATATGATCGCCTTATAAAGTTGCGATGGCGAATGTGTTAGTTGACACATCCAGGAGTCATGTTTCTGGCCTTCTGATCAATGTAAGTCCAATATTCACTCTCCTTTTACCTCTGTTTTGGTCTCCACCGACTCCTGAGCAAAATATCTGGCTCTTTAGCTGCTAAATGCTTCAGCTAGGGGCTAACTTTGTCTGCTATGGCTGGAATGATGAAAGCAGAGTTTGTGGACCGGAAAACAAAAACAATGAGCCGAAAGAGGGTGAAAAGCTCCATAGAGCTGAGGGGAACTGCAGAGTCAGCTGGTAGTTCTCTGTTGGGTGGTAACTACTAGCAACACCTTTCACATTACACATAGTCATTTGACCCACTGGTAATATAAAAAATATCAATTAGTGCAGCTTTAATTCAGGTATCCCTCTGTCCTGCAGTCTTTATCTTTCTCTGTTCCTTGTCCCTGCCTACCTGGCTGTCAGGTTGACGAGGTCCCCTGTCCCACCGGATGGCCCACTGATGATTTGTCAGTCTAGCTGTGCGTTTGGCTGATGAGCCATTTGCCTTTTGGGCTGCCAGTTTGTCTGTCTAGATCGCTATCTTTGTCTTTCACTGATTCTCCCTTCCTGAAAAATTCACAGACACACACTCATACTTGTTTTTTGTTATTTAGTCTCAATCACTCTGGTTGGACAGCCGACCTTGAAGAAGCCCTTCGATTTTGACCATGCCAGTATTTCTGCTCCGCTGGGGACTTTGATTCAGAGGGCTTTTTTGTCCCCCCTCTGATGCACTGTAGTCACTCTTTCCTCCCTCACTGCAGTGCTTTCCTCCTCCTCTTCAAAGAAACAGTGACACAAACTGCCATCTACTGCTCAAAATGCAACACTGCACTCCTGCTTTATCTACCCCTCCACTCCTCAAACCAGTACAGTTCAGGTTTTTGGAAAAAGGTTGCAGCTGATTTGAAATGCTTAATGGTGGTTGCGTTTCATTCTGCTTCATGCAGCTGTATTCTCATTGATAATGAAGACTGGATGTAAACCTGCTGGACCATTTAGTTGGCACTTCTATTCAAAACTGCATATTTTGCTGTAAACGTAATGTACAGTGAAATCAAACACCCCTTGAGATCTATTCACACAAGTACGCAAGAGGTGTCACCAAAGCTTAGTACTGATTTTAAGTTTTTTTCTCTGAAAGACTTGTTTTCAAAGAGAGCAGTTTATTGCAACAACAGCAAACCACATGTTACCACATAAAAAACGTGTTGTCTTCTATGTTGTACAAAATGTTTTCAGGTGATGTGAACATACTGTAGGTGTTTGGTCGGAGAAGGAAATTATGCTTTTGAAACCGCAACATACACAGTCACATCATATAAGTGATTTGTGGGGGCCTACAGGGTCAGAACAGCTGGATTTGATGGTACTAGAAAGTAGGTATGACCTCTGGTAACAAATGTATATCCTCCGTCATTTTCTGACAGGGCAAAGGCCACAGCAGGAGCATGAACCTTAATGAACCCTCATGAATAGTAATGAACATTGTGATACAGTATTGATCTCTCTGCACAGATAGGTCAGAGTGGCTCAGCTGCACAACAGCATCCATCCATGAAGCTGGTAGGGGTGCAGCGTCTTGCTCAAGGACGCTTCAGCAGAGCAGATGTTTGCTCTCATGGGACTGACTTGAACCAAAAACCCATCGGGTGAAAACATTCCACCCTGCTGCCTGATGAAGAGGAGTGGATTGCTGCCTCCAGCAAAAGAAGAAAGATACAGCTGTTCAGTTTGGGATTCAGTAGGCTTCAAAGGTTCAAGAGTGCAATATTCTGCCAAACTCACTCTTCTTTCAGACACGTCTGTCCTTTTTCTAATTCATGAGCCCACTGGTGGATTAGTGCAAATGAAAGTGCAGCCATTAGTCCTGTCGGAACAGGATAGCTTTTACTGGAGGGGGTCAGGGTGACTGAAATATCATCGCTGTACTTAAAGACATAAAACAAAACACAAACAAAGTGCACAAAACAATTTTCAAACTATGCTGCAAACATAAGCACCTAAAACACCTCACAGCACGGCCTCTTCCACAAAATGTATATTATCTTTCAATAACCTTAGACTGACCTTTTAAACATTTTAGTACAATGTCTAAATTAATCGGACAAAAGATTGACTAGTGGGTTAGTCTTTACTGTAAGCTTCTGCCATTAAAAAATGCACTTTTGAGTCTCATGGAACTTTTAATTTTCATGGATGTAGTTTATTGATTTGTTGCACAGAATCATGTGAAATGATGACAGGTTGCACATCCCTGTAAGGGTAATAATTTTGGAACAAATGAACAGTCATGTTCAGTACACTTTCATACTAGTGAAAAACTAATTACTACAATCTGGAATCATACAAATAGCCAAGATTGTGCAAAGGAAATCAAAATTTACAGGAAAATGACCTTCTAGGCAAATGCAATATGTGCTATGAGAACAGTACACACCAACGCTGCTGTATTTTTGGGTGTAGTATTGTAATAGCATATTCAGGAGAGACTATGAATTATCTGTGACTATGGAAATAAGCCTACAGTAGGCACAGACTAGTGGAGGTGGCTGTAGCTGTATTTTTCGTTCAGAGTGGGTGTGAAGGGGGCTGGCTCTGGGACAGCAGAAATGACTGTTGAGCCTTCTGGAGGTGTTGTGAGCCTAATTAAATGAAACATCTGTGATGAAAGGATAAGCCTAGTGTCATACAACAACACTCACAAACTCAACCATGTAACATTGAGATTAGGTAGGGGATAAATATGGCGCGGGCTGTCAGATAGATTTGATCTGCTCTATAGTGACTACCTGTGGGTTAGAACTTCACTCTTTTGACCTCTGAATGCTCACCTTGCAGCACAAAGAGCTGCAACATCAAGTTCTATGCCATGATAAATAGATTCATGCAAATGATTTACTGTATTCAAAGAGCTGACAAAAAGGTAAAGATTTCCATTACTCATCCCGTCCCAGCAGGGTGAATCCAACAGCTTTCTGTTACATACTTGGATGACTACAGTTACTACAGATTTATATCAGAATAGTCTGTTTTTATTGCATTACAAAGAAGTTGTATTAGTTCTGTTGAAAGATGGTGTGACATCCAAGCAGGGTATCCGTGTACCCACTGAAACCATGACAAATGTGTTTGCATTTCCACATCTATTTTTCTCTTCTAAAGAGGCAAAACCAAACTGGTTTGGCAAAAAGCATAGTGGATAAAACACACTGTACTTCACTTGGTGATGTAACAGCACACTTTAGCAGCAGAGGAAAACATCCAAATGAGTCAAATTTAGGAAGCGAAATGGAAGAGTTCCCTCTTGTTTAGCTGCTTTCCCTCATTTCTATTTGCATTTTATTCTACATTTATATTTCAGGTGTTTTTCAGAAGCTCTTATCCGGTGAGGTTTACATGTGCGAGTGAAGAAAAAGCTTGAATTCCCACATCACTGACATTTCAAGCTGGAGAACAAAATGCAAAGTAAAACCTGTGTTTGTGCACGTCGCGTCCCTGCAATGATAATCTATGATAGAGCAGCGCTACTATAAGCTATGCAGAAAAGGGCAAACAAAAACAGATGAGAGTTTAATAAACTGAATACTTATAGCTTGGAGGGACACTAAATGACAGCAAAACGTGCTATTATGCTCCTTTTCAAATATGGTATTTTAAATGCATCAAACTTGTCAAAGCAGAGATATAAACTGCTATAAATAATAAACTATGAACAATAAATCTGACGACATGAATTAAGGACGGATTTAAGGAAAACAGGCAATTATAAAAGGGATAAACAAATTATTTAAAAGCCTGTCTGTTATACTTTGAGGGAATGATTTAATAGACAACCCTTCATCTCTTCAGACAGGACACTTGCAAGACCTTTAGGCACAGACAGCAAAGGCCCGATCTGGATTTTCCGGCTGGACTTCAGTATGGCTGAGAGTGATGAGCAGGATTGACCAGGGGGGCTCTGCCTGAGCTGTGATGTGATATAAAGGCAAAGAGCAGGGTAAACAGACAAAAAGGGAGGCAGAGAGAATATATATAAAGGTCTGGACACCAGAGGACAGAAAAAGAAACAGGTGTTAAATTTTCAGCATGATGTGAGAAGAACTCGCTCTCACTCTGTCTTTGTCAATCTCTGACTCTCTCGCTCTCTGAGATAAACACACACATAACACACATTCGCACACTGTCCCAAATTTATTTCTGCTTTACAGAACAAACACGTTACACACACATCATGTCTCTGCTCACTGAAACCACTCACTGGTGCAGAAACCCCTACTCTGACTTTGTGTTACTGTGTGTGTGTGTGTGTGTGTGTGTGTGTGTGTGTGTGTGTGTGTGTGTGTCTTTCCATCTGGCAGAAATAGACAACAAGACTGTTTTTTTTCCCTCCTCCTTGCTGCAGTGAAACACTCTAGCACACACTAAAAAGGCTGAGGAAGCACATAAGAAAATAAGGAGCCATAATGGCCTCATGGACGATGTGAAATGCTTGATCAACTTCACTGCAGAGATGGTGGGGCAGTTTGTACCTTGAACGGGTGCTGATGCCAGACTTAACAAACCAACCTGCTCTTCTTGTTGCTATAAAGGAACAGTACAGCAACCGTGAAATGTGTTGATGTAAAACCATTCATGTCTTTGGAGAGAAGAGGTAAGATCAAACAATCTGAGTTAAGTTAAACTAGTAGCATCCGCATAATGTATCTACTTTTTTTTATTCATGGGTTAAAGTACTAATTAACATTATTAATCCAGAATTTAGTTCCCATGCGATGCTGTACAGATCAATGCTGATGTCAGGGTAAGTGTAAAGACTGAAGCTCAACTTCTTTGAAAAAACAGAAGAAGAAGAAGATGTATACTGTATATATGTATACGTTATCCATCCCTCTAGGGGAAATTCAGTTTTTTCACTCTGATGTTATTTTACACACACACAGGCACATGCACAAACAGGGCCGAGACACACGCGTAAACGTATGGAGAAATGTCAGAGCAAGGGGGCTGCCTCATAGGACACTTCGGTAGTGAACTGGCAGCTCTCCAGCTACCAGTCCACATTCCGTACTGACTGGTCCGAACTGGACTTAAACCGGCGACCCTCCGGTTCCCACGCTAAGTCCCCACGGACTGAACTACCACCACCCCCAGAAATTATGATTTGATTAAAAAATATACTGCATATCCACATATTGAGTCAGCTGTGACACCTTAACATTACATCTGTGGCGACTGAGAGTGTGTAAAAACTAGTTAAAACAGTAAGCTGAAAGTAATAAAACAGTCCATAGTTGTGTATGGATAAACTGTTGAAGTAGTTAGCTCAAAGTGGATAAACGGTTGAAACAGTTATCTAAAACTAAGGATAAACAGCGGAAACAATTAGCTAACAGTAATGGATAAACAGTTGAAACAGTTAAAAAGTGATGGATAAATGGTTGAATTAGATAGCTAAAACTATTGTAATACAGCCCACAATTTACAATATAATTTCACTGAATGAGGAATCCAGTAACAATACAATGCTTGCCAGTTCCTACCGTTACATAAATATAGGTACAGTGGATGAAAACAACGCTATAGGGAACAACGGAGTAACAACTGAGCATTTTAGAGGAAATGAGAAATAAATCATACTTTTATAAATTTTTGTATTGTATGAAAAGAATATTGTAACAATATCCACTTTTTTATAATTAATAATGTTGAATAACGTCCAGTCTACGATCAATTCCCATGAACACATTTGGAACACGATGGGTGGTGTCGCTGAAGGAGTACAGCAGGCAGAAAGGATGTGAGCCACTGCTGTAGGGTGCCTGTGGATTTCCTCACCTGGCAAATCTTAATAGTTTTGTGTTGAGTGATGTTCTTAATTGACCTAAGTTAACATGAATGTTAAAAATAATCAATGTATCAGCATCTTTTATAATGTTGGATGTTGCTTGACATAACACAGTTCAGTCAGTTTAGAATTCCACTGAAGTGTCTGAATTCAATTTCAGGTGACAGCTGCATGTCGGCTCTGAGGCAACAAGGTGACGATGGACACCTGACTGAAATATCATCCCTGTAGTTTTCACTTAAAAGCCTAAAGACATCAAATGAAACACAAACAAGGACACTAAGCACTTTTGAAAGTATACTGCACCTAAAAACATCTCACAGCACTGCCTCTTGAATTGAACATTATCTTCCAATAACCTTAGACTGAGCTTTTAAACATTTTAATACAATGTAGTTTGGATTCATCTGACAAAATACTGACCAGTAGACAGGCCTTTAATATTCTGCCATTAAAAATTGCATTTTTGACTGTAATGAGTCTTATGCAGCTTTTAGTATCCAAATCAATATGAGCATTTTGCAACATGTCACACTCCTGGAAATATTGATATATTGATAAAAGGAGGTCTTCCCAGAAGTCCATTGACTGGTCTGTAAATGAGTTTGCTGTTGGCTCGATCAGCTTTCATCACATCTGACTTTCATCTCATCGTGTGTCTGTCTGTCTCATCCCATCCAGTGTCAACACTGTGTCACACTCTGAGGCTGAGAGAAAGAGACGAGGGAGCCAGAGACTGAAACAGATAGAGAGCGACAAGTTTGCCAATTTGGAGGAGGGGGGATTTCAAATGTAAGGTTAAAGTCAACAGGACAAACCAATGGGTTTTTTTTTTCACATTTAAGTTCATATTTCACCATGCAGTAGCCTATAATAGATTCAAGTTGTTAGTTTAAAACTACAAAGCCAAGTGTAATCACGTGCTTATCATTTATAAACTAATTTTAAACTTTGCATTTTTTAATTTGCAGTTACTGTATAACAGGTGAGAACCCCTAAAATGACACATACTGTATAGATGTGTATGGCTACAGATATATATAGATATACGGATGAGCTGGAAGTCACAAAGTAATACGCCGTGAAATATTAAAGTGTGCCTCAGGGCCACTGGCATGATGATGCACACTGGAAGGTTTGCTTTAGACAGACACACACATAAAGAGAAAGAGAGTGAGAGAGAATCTGGGACAGCTGGTTTTTGATCACATAATTTGGCCACTTCAGTTGTGTGTGTGTGTGTGTGTGTGTGTGTGTGTGTGTGTGTGTGAGTATGACTTAGACTACTTTCAGGGACACATTTCAGACTCAGGACCAGTTAACTGGGGGCGGCTTGTCCAACTGGGGACAAAAGCCGTGTCCCCAATTCAGAAAAAGCTGATTTTTGGGTCAGTGGTTAGGGTTAGGGTAAGTCTCCAGGAAATTAATGTAAATCTATGTAATTTCCCCAAAAGTGACTTAAGTAAACGTGTGTGTGTGTGTTTATGTCTGTGTGTGTGTGCGTTTGCGCATAATCATGTCTTTAAGTACTTGTAGTTGAATGTCTCTAACATATTTACACCCTGATAAGTAATCACTCATACGTATAGTTAGAGTGACCTCATTAGGCTGTAACATGTGTATCCATGCGTGTATGTGTGGTTATATCCAAATTTGTTGTTATTGTTGCGTGTATGATATTGAAAATTTGTAGGTGTATAGCCTTCACTTCTTATTCCGATGAGGATATTTACTAATATTTTTGAAAAAAAAGTCATAGAAACTCATCATAAATATATTTCTCATTGACTGGAGTACCACATACCACATACCACATCTGGGTTCACATAATCCCACCCGAACCCCCTCACCAGCACAGACATCCGGACCAACCAGTGCTGCAACAAGGACATAATCCCTCACCGGCTTCCCACCAAGTCAACACCATATTTGTAGCTTATTATAATTAGACCAGATGTTTTGGGTCCCATCAGTCTATGACTCCTCATACATGCGGCGACCTTTGAGAACTTCAACAAAGGTTTTGCACTCCATAAAGTATTATTAGTATTTAGTATTAGTATTTTACCTGATAAAGGTCTACGGACTGAAACATGGATGATAAAGTGAATACAAGTGACTGACGGTGTGCAGGATTTTCTGGCTCCTTCTTGGACGTGTGTCAACTTAAAAGCCGGCACATTAAAATATTATTTGTTATCTTCTTTGAAATATTCTCCTTTTCCCCTTTGTGTGTGATAAATTGTCAGGGATTATGTTTATCTGATGATTGTTGCAGCTCACCAAAGTGAACTCTAACTTTAAGGAATTCCTGGCCTGAGAAAAAGAAGCACCAAGCTTTCACACCCACACTCCTCTCAGCCTGTCCATTTCCATCTCTTTGCACCTTTGTTTAGGCAATAAGAGACTTTTTGCAGAAGGGCTCTTTCCACTAAGTAAGGATTTGACTCAAGTCTTGTTCCGCCTGTTTCCAGAGGTCAAACTTAGCCGAAAGAGTGAGATAGACAGAGAGAGGGTGCTTGTTTGTGTGGTAAACTTGTGCCCTCCTTTTAGAGTTGCAGTCTCAAAGTGCTGGCTTGGCTGTTCTGAAGGAAGGAAAGAATGAAGAGGCACAGAAGGAGCAAGAGAACAGAGAACAACTTCACCCAACGCTCAGAGAAGCAGGGGTCGGTCAATTATGACCACCTCCTCCACCCTCTCCTTGTTATTACTTCCTCTGTCTGGCTTGCTGCGTCTGTCAGACACTTTTAACCCTGCTGGACTAATAAGTAAGTGTGGGAGTTGACGTCAGCCGGAGGTTTAAGTATAGCTGACCGTGTTCAAGCTAATCAGGTTGGACACTATCCCCAACAAGGCCACCACTACAGCAGAAACAAGTAATTAGAGATGGGAATAATAAATGTTCACATGTCGGCAATATGTATACAATGAGACAAAACCCACAGACACACACAAACATGCACGTACCTGAACACAAGCTCTTACTCTCTGAGGACAAAAAGAGCTAGTCCATGCAGAACAGAGAGTTATTACCTGAAACACTTATTTAAACAAGGAGGAGGGGAATGGTGGGATAAAGAGAGGGGGAGACAGAGATCTTGTGAATGCAATAACGCTCTTAATGGCGAGGAGAATATTAACAGGGTGTGGAGGCAGTCTCAAGGGCATATGCAAATCCAATCCAAAACGCAACTGTAGGTGGCGAGATGTGTTCCATGAGCTTGTGTTTATGTATTAGTGCTGTGTTTCTGTATACAGAGTCAAGCTCCCTTCGAGACTGAGTTAAGCATGATGCACACTGCTGTGCATGCTGGGTCAGGGGGTAATCAATCACTTTGAGAACATTTACTTTTTATACTTTATAGGCTATTTCATTTTACAGTCTGATGACTTTTCATAACAAGTCAATTGGAATATAAAACACACTAAAGCATAAAGTGCAGTGTTAATGAGCAGCTCGGAAGGTGTGTTACTTGGGTAAGATAGTTGAAAGGCATATCTCTATGATTTAGAGTTGAGGGTAACACAGATGTATGGACTAGGTCTGTCTTTTTCTAGGTGTTTGGAGTTGATTTCCCTATCTGCTTGATAAACACCCAAATAGGAAGGTACATACATCCGCAATGTACCCCACAGCTCACTTCAGCACAAAGCTCGCCCTCCTAATTTCCCAATTTGCAAAATGTTTCCATGGCTTGGTTCCCAGAACAAGAGGCGGACTTTCTCATTTAGATTCTTGTCTGAGAAATGATTAAGACCCCTGGTGTACATTATGAAACACATCTGAGCAGTATTCAGATAACACATTTACCGTCAACTCTGACAACCTGGAGTCAGTCAGTCAGGGTTCATTCTTATTTTCCCATTAAGTACCAGAACTTTAACCTAACCTTCACTTCCCAGAAAGTAACCAATGGATAAACAAATACATGAAAATGTGGAGTTTGTAACATTTATCTATTATCTAAATAAATACAATGCTTTAGAAATTTGTCTTTTTGCAGTTGAGGTTTTGTGTGCCAGAATATCTGCATGTGTGTTTTGGGGAGAGGTTATGCGTGCTTCAGTAGTAGATAATGGGACACTTCCCTCCTTTTTCTATCAAAGGGAAGATAAGACTCGGAACAGTTTTTGATTGGAGGATTAAACTTTTATCAGCCTTCGCATGGGAGCCTCATTGCAGCCTCTTGATCATCAATAAATATTGATGGAGGGATCATCAATCATTTATCAAAGCCTTGAGAAGTGACAGACAACACAAAACCCGTTAGAGGTTAAAAAGAAATGCCATCATCTGTTTCCCTTCTTTCACTGAGGGGAAACTTGTTGGGGCTGTTTAAAGATATTTTCATTTTTGGCAAAAATAAAGGGAAGGGGATTTTTCATCAGAGGATACATGTCACTATTTACCGCCAATTCTTGTCATTTTAAATGGTTAAATGCATCTCATATCATAATCTGTATTTCTTTGTTTTACATTGAGATGAATATTGACCTGTGGGCTGTGTTTGTTTGTTTTTTTGAATTTTCTATTTATTTTTTTAATTCAAATGCTGATTAGAGATTACTGACTGGGCATCCTGTGTATACCAATTGTTATTATGAATAGGAGTTTTTTCTTTTGTTTCTGGTTGAGCATTTTAAGTGCCAAGCAGGTCGTTTAATCACAAAATGTATAAAAGGGCCTCTCCATGTGAAGCTGCAGCTAAACATGAGTCTCCAAGGCTCAAAATGCTGGTGGCAGTTCTACAAAGCCAGTAACTTGAAAGTCTCTTATATTACATTTGACTGGTGACAAATAACACTTGACATCAGGCTGTTTTTTATGCTGTCTCTTTGTTGTTTATATGCATAATAAGTCCTAAGATATTCATCAATATACATTACCAAAAGCTAGACATCTTTCAGCCAGCTTGGTGTCTTTTACATTTACATTTACATTTACATGTAAGTTCTTCTTTGACCATAAATAGTCAGTATTTGATAATAATGGCAGTTAGTGAATATAAAAGCTTTTGAAAGTTGTTTTCATTTTGTTCATGGAAAGGTGATCAATTGCTCGGCATGTTTAAATTTGTTTTAGCAAGACATGCCAGACAGGCAGTATTCAAGAAAGACATTAAAAAGCAGTGGCCCTAAAATCGATCCTTGTGGAACCCCACAAGTTATTTCACAGTATTTTGAGAAATTATCATCTATTGAGACAGAGAACTCTCTGTGAGAAGACAGGAGGAAACTATAAAAGCCGTTCCAGGCAACCTAATGTGTTCCCTCAGTCATTAACTGTATGAAAGCAGCGCTCTCACTAGATTAATTATCATATCATCAACTACTTACTGTACTAGGGCTGCCTCTGTACTGTGATAAGCCTGAAGAACATGAGTTTCTTCCCTACTAGTCGGCTTTATATCAACAGCGACAGGTGAGACAACACGTGGGACACTAGATTCCCTGCCAGCTTTGTTGTAGTTTGAGGGCAACAGCATGTGAAAGTTAAAGGATAGACCATGTCTTTAGGTTGTCAGTATTGCCACTGTTGTGGCTCTAGTATTAAAGGTGAGTTATGAAGTCATCTGTGGAGGATTGACATCATAAACTCCAGAGCCTTGTTTCATGGTGTGGACTGGTGGTGAGGCAGTGTGGGGCATTAGTTTACATCAGTGGTGACAAATTTATCATCCTGGGGCTGTCAGCAGTATGTCACTGTCTTTACATCCCAAAGCCTGCAGCCATCACAGGGATTTGACAGATTTGTGTTTATGTGTGTGTGTGAGAGAGAGACTGAGGGAGAAGGATGGGTCTCCCCAAAGCGCCTTCACCTTAAATGACCTTGCATCAAAGTGATGTAATGACACAAAAGATTGATGCTATAGAGTAACAGTGTGAACTCTTTCCTTGTGTTTCCCTAGCTCACACTATTGTGTACAAACATACAGTAGCTCTCCATCTATAATGAGATGTATCTGTTTAATGGAAAGATAGACAGTACTGCCAACTCTGTCAGGTCACCAACTAAATGACAGACTACACTTTCCCCTTGAAGACAGCAAGACCAACCACAGCAATGCAGCAAGACTATCATTATTATTAAAATGTAAAATGAATTCACTTCAGCTTTGTAAATGCCACATGTTAAACCAACTACAACTTTTGTAAGTGCTCAAAAAGTGCAGAAGACTGAAACTCTAAAAGTTTACTTGGAAAGTCAATGACATTTTAAAAAAAGCTCTTTAAGCATGTGTTACTGTATTTATCCAAATTGGTTGTACATATACACACACAACCATACAAAAATGCAGGGATGCAAACAGGCAAGAGGTAAAAAAGATGAGAACATTGTGTGGATAGAGAAAACGTCCCACAAAAAAAAATTCTCCTCGGATCTACACATATCTCGTAGGTGACCTATTTTGATCTCAAAACGGCGAATTTCACCAAAAGGTGAGGAGTTTGCATCTCTGAAAAATGGCAACATGACACTACACAAAAGAAAAACCTGGAGCACGGGTGGCGCAGTGGTAAATTCCCATCCACTACAGGATACGTTATCTCCATCCATTATAGCAAACACCTGGGCTTGATTCCCGGTAACTCTACCTGCAGCCTGGTTGTGCAATCCAACATCGGCTGGGTTTGTGGATGGAAAACTACTGAGGATTTCCCAGTTTCGGCTGTGCCCAAAATCACCCCTTTGTTCACTTATTCACTACTTCTTAATAGACACTCACAGGGCCGTACGCAAGGTTTTAGAAATACTGAGGTCCAAAATCTGAGCTTGCTAGGGTGGTTCAGGGGCATGCCCCCCTGAAAAACTTTTTGATTTCTCTGGTCTAAATATGAGCATTTTAAGACATTTGGAGAGTAATAAGACTCAGGTTAAATGTTGCAATGAATAATCCGCACTACAATCTGGATATCTCTTCCCTTCCTTCTTTTCATTTTCGCCTGTCTCAGTGAAGAAAGTAAACACAGGGTCAGCTGATATTTATATGTAAATGTTACCAGCCTCCGCTACGATAATCTTGCAATGAAAATGAAAATATAGGGTACCTCATTTTAACACGAATTTCAACCCTTTACACAAATTGAATTGAAAGAAAAGCATTACATCTTTTGTTGAAAGTTTATCAGTCTACCAATGGATGGATGGAATAAATGTTAGATGGCTAGCTAGCTATAAGTCATTCAAGTGAAACTAACTAGGTGGCATCATGATGGATGACCACTCTTTAATGTAACACGACCGCACAGGAGCTATTCGTCAGATGATGTCTGGGGATGAATGGCATTGAACTACAAGCAGTCCACTAGTAAAATCCTCTAGTTACCTGTATCACGCTTCGCATGGATCCAACTGCCTTTCCGGCATAATCAAAGAACCACCGTGTTGAGTAAAGTTTTTGTATTAACGACAAGATCATCCACTTCACTACCCACCCGTCCACACACAAGCAATGATGGTGATCAGATGAGCAAGTCGGTTATTTTGGCATTGTACAATATCTTTGCCGCACCAAAGTCTGGAGCTCAGTGACCTCAATGGTGGGTATGGCCATTGACACTCAACAGTTAACTCCACAGTGAGTAGTAAAATTTCAGACACAATGAATTCTTGTCATTTTGCGTCATCACTGATAGCTGAATTTTAAAATGTGGCACACTGCATTGTGGGATTGTTAGCAGAAAGTAGTGCCCATGCCATGGCCAAAGACTCTCTAAAAAACATTCTTGTAAGTTATACAAGGATAATTTCACCTCTTCAGGACTTTGGGAAATTATTCAAACAAAACAAGGAAAAACTTGCTCTTTAGTCAAATTGGTTACAACACTTTTACATATGCAACCAGGGACAGGGGGTCACAAGTAGATATTCTTTTGTTTTGAGGGGTGACAAATCAAAAAGATTGGAAACCACTGGTGTAAAGTTTTATTCATATAGCATGTGGGATAGTGTAATCCAGTGACAATTTTAGGTTTTTTTACATCCAACCTCAGGACAACTTCCATATGATGCTCATACACACTCCCATTTCTATTATTTTGGAGACTGGTGATGTGAAATTTTATGCAAACTGGAACACTAAAGGTTTGTCTTGACACAGAAAGGTAGTCCTGTCTAGATGAGTGCGCCTCCATAATGTCTGAGCTCAGCTGTACACCAGCGCCACCATTTTTAACCATGTGTAGAATTTGGGGTGATGAATCATCTTATGTTTGTGTATGTGTGTGTGTGTGTGTGTGTCTGTCCATTTACTGCATGTCTCTCTCCGCCTGAGGTAGAATAGAAGGAATGACAGTTTGGTTTGAAAATTAAATCAGTTTACTGTAGCCGTCGACAGTTGAGCTTATTCTGCATAATAATCTAGAAATAGTTCACTATGAATAATTTCAGAGACAGAGAGCCTGGCAGGTCTACTCAATAAGCACTCAGTCTACAGTATGGTGACACATCTTGCACAGTGAAAATAGGGAGTTAATGAAACCACTCACGTACAGACAGAGGGAGAGTGATTCACACATTGTTGATAAATGTAATTGTAGGGAAGAGTTCAATTGCTGCCTCTAAAATATGAGATTTTGACAAAGGCCTTCAACACTAGCGGGCGTATTACACTTGACATCTTATTAACACCCACCCTTTCCTCTCTAACTGCCTCTTCGTCTTTCGCTGTCTCTCTTTTAGCTACGACTCTTTCTGCATCTCTGCCTTTTATCTCCCTCCTTTTTTTTTATCCATCCTGCCCTTTCTCTCTCTTGTTCCCCAGACCTGCCATTACCCCATTAGATCAAATGTAAATTACTCCAAAAACTGTTAAGTAAGTATGCTTAGCTACTGGTAAGGTTACAAAAACATGCATAAAGTGCCAGTGGAGTATCCTGCCATTTTATAATCACTCAGTGGGCAATTCATTCATAGGAAGACAACTAAATGTATCATATGTGAAAGATTGATAGACAGACCAACAGAACTTTGACCTTAGCAATCAAAGGGACAGACAGAGGAAAACAAAGAGCCAGCCCCTCTGTCTGTCTTTCTGGTCTCGTCCCATCATGTTCACCCCTGTCTCCCTTGGTTGTCATGGTGATTAATAGAGACCTTAAGTCCACAGTGGGGTCCAGAAGCTGTGATTAGAGGAGATTGCACCTGTCACACACACACGCACACAAACCGACAAGGCAGACAGAGGTGACCTGAACACGGACCCGGCCATATCTCTTCTCAGATAAACACAGAGACTCAGGTCATCAATCGAGCATTGACAGCAGCCACACTGAGGGGTCAGTGTCACAGTTATAGATTATACAGGAGCTCTGCAAACTTTGCAGCAGGACTCCATGGTCAGACCACAGCATTTTGTACATCAGCCTGTAAACCCTGACACTGACGCCAGCAAGGTGAGAGGTCCAATCTCCAAACCATCAACTTTTGAGCCTGACTGCCATGTATAAGGTCTGCATGGGGTTTCATACACCCATGGGGTGTTGAGATTTCTCAAGTGAAGTGACAGGTATATATAGAGATCAGCTAAACTGAGTTTTCACTTCACACCAATGATATGCACTCATAGGCCATCGTTAGAAATACGAAATACTTTCTCGGAGATGGAGTAGACTTGTTCAGGTGCTGAAGGATTAAAATGACTAAAGATTGATTAAAAAAGTTTAAAAAAAAAACATTTTAAAGAAAGCTGAAGATGATTTAATGGCGAGAAAAAAGTTAAAAAAAAATAAAATCCAGCCTACAGTTCTTGGGTAGTAATCAATAAATTCTCTATTCTTAGAACTTTTATCCATTTAAAGATATAATGTCGAACATTTTCATTCAAATAAACGTCTGTTAAGTCACTATCGCCAAATAAGGTAACACAATGGTGATTGAGCCTATGGCCCACTGATGAAAGCCCTTGCATTTGCAGTATTACGACCCGGGTGTCGGTGGCGACTTTCCCAGAAAAATCACAAGCGGCGAACAGTTAGGCTTTTAAGGCAACAGACTCGTTCTTCAACTCATCTGTGTGTGTAGCAGTGTACTGTTTTTTCTGGA
>NTHP01000060.1:336877-365421 GCA_003416845.1 Oplegnathus fasciatus
AGTGAAAAGGTTAGAGAGAGAGAGAGAGAGCCTGAGGAGAAATCAATAGACAGAATGTTGACATAACCTTCTACTCATCCTATATTAACCACACCCTCGTGGCCTGTAGTTGGGACAACGCACACACACACACTCACAGGGTTGAGTGCACTCTGTAATGTATCACCCGAGAGTTCACAAGGGACTGTTAGAACGTAAGAGGGAACATGTGTTGTAGCTAGGTGACTGCTGTGTGTGTGTGTGTGTGTGTGTGTGTGTGTGTGTGTGTGTGTGTCACTGCTCCTTCCCCTCTGTGCAGCTGCTGTAAAACATAAATATTGCTGTAATTACAGTTGCTCCTCTATCACTCTTATCCCTCCCTCTCTCTTTCTATTTCCCTTCCTATACTTTATTCCTTCTGACTGGACCTTATTCTCCTCCTTCCATCCATCACACATGCCATCTTACAGTGCTTTACGTATTTTTATCTTGCATTTCAGTATCTGTGTGCAATCTCTCAATTGTTCTTCCTTCTTCCATGCTTTCTATTTCATTCCTTCTTTCCCTCCTCCATTCAGTTTTCCCTCCTCCTCTCTCTGAATCTCCACCTCCTTTTCTTTCCTTTCCTTCATAACACATTTTCACTAAATCACTTAAAAGCAGTTGTTGCATAAAAAACTGGTTAACTATTTACATATGGCCTTATCTTAACCTGAATACCTAATGCCTCGCACATGGTGATATATTATTAAGCAGGAGCATCACGTGTTGCATTTCCATACTACAGTTTACATTAAGCTTATATACATTAAATCATGCATGCCTGTTCACAGGTGTAGTTACACCCCCCCACACACACACACTGCTCCCAAAACTCTACGGTCATTCTACAACCAACTGCCATTATGCCACATGCTCCCATGATGGTAGGGGAAGTGTGTCAATCTCAGAGTGCATGTTTAATGCATAAGTGTGTGTCCATCATATTGTATGCATACTCATGAATTTAAGATGGGAGTGGAAGCTGAAATCATAAGTGACAAAAGAGCAAAATGTTTCCTTATGACATGGGAGGTAACGATTGCACAAAATTTATACACACAACATTGGCTTCTGTGAATACAAACACAAACGGAGATATATGGTAAGTAGATGTATAAATTGACAGGGAGTATAAAATCAAACGCCTGATAAATGACACAAGAGCTGATGGGGAGTTTTGAAATGAAGCCATGTGTTACCAGAATTAGAACTTCTGGAGTTGCACAAAATGATGAAAGATGAGAAATATAATAAATGTGAAAAAGTGCAGCTTAAAAAGTGTCATTACTTTCCTCACATTCACTGTGATTTTATGTTGTTCATAAAATGTCCACCAGTCAGTCTTGTTACTGTTACCGACAGGATCTTTTGTGCAATATTTGTACCAAAAAATCAGCATCAACATCCGAGCACTGTGATTTCAGCAGCAATCTTACAGGCCCTGGATTTTGCATTGCTTCAGGGGATTCAGACCAAAATACTGTATATCTATATATGGCAAGAGCTGCTGTAGCAATTTGGAGACCAGGACCTCACTATCTGCCAAGTACAATAAATACACAGGAATATGTGTTGGTGGCATTGCTGCAGGAAAAAATTGACAAGTCACAGTGACATTACTGACACATTGTACAGGAACAACAGCACTTAGTGTCCAGTGGATGGGGACAGCAGACTATAAATACCAGCATACATATTTACATTTAAAATGCCGTCAATATGTGCATTCATACAGTGTGGAATAGGTGGCAGCTGTAACAGATTCTCACATTCTCATATCTAACAAATTTACTCCATTTTGATGACATCTAGCTCTTTGTCCTATGGAGATGGAATGGACTTGTAAGTCGCTTTGGATAAAAGCATCTGACAAATGAATGCAATGCAATGAAAGTTACGATTCATAAAATGTTCATATTAATAAATGCCTGTTATGATTATCTTTCTCTCACTGGTTTAACACAAGAGTGAGTCATCCCATACGTAGTTCACAATAGGAAGTGGTGTGTATCACCAGCAGCAACAGCAGGAGTTAATGGGTAGCACGTCCAGTGAATGCTACCATTTATACACCATTTATAGAAAGAATAATAAAAATAATAAATAAGTAACACAAATGAGGCAAAAAAAAGTTTTTTTCTTAAAATAACTTGTTTTTTGGTCACTTGGGGGCAGTGCAACAGGCTTTAAACACAACATTGTGACACATTATTGTCACCTTATAAAGTTGTGTGTTGGAAAACAGCAGACATGAATCAACACTAGCATTGGAGTTGTGTGTCTACCATCTAACAAATGTAAGTCCAAGTCACTCTCCTTTTACCTCTGGTTTGGTCTTTACCAACTCCTGAAGGAATTATCTAGCTCTTTAACTGCTAAATGCTCCACTCTGTTCACCAGCTAGTTGCTAACATCTGCTGTTTGGCGCTGAGCAGGTAGCATAGAGTTCATTATTTAGAGCTTGTTAGCTAAAAACAGCAGCCTGCTGTGGCTGGAAGCAACACTGATGAGAGTGATGAGAGTGAAACAAAATAGTAAAGTTGTGGGCCGTAAAACCAAAACAAGCTCAAAGATGCTAAAAGCTCGTAGAGCTGAGGAGAACTGCAGACGGATGATAATTCTCTGCGGGTTAGGCACTACACAATCCCTGCCACATTACACATAGTCATTTTATTTTGCACAGGTGTTACTAATACAATTAAAGCTGGCTTTATTTAAGTGTCCCAGTAATCCGTGTGACAATGAGCCAGTGTGCACAATACCAGGACCCTGACACTGAAGCAGCTAAATGGAATTCAGCCATCATTAATTTTCTCATTTACACCTGTGCTTTTTTCAAAATGTTTTCTCAGTGCTACAGTACCGCCCACACGGTTTGCATGATAAATGATCTTCTGCAGGAGCAGACACACCCTTTCAATTAGTACCAAAGATGTCACCAAATGGTTTTTGCCATTCAAAGTGCGTCCTTTATGTTTGATAAAAATGCTGCTGGTACTGTGTGCGTGGTCTTTGGTGACAGTAATGTTAGATGGCATTCTTTGAAAGATCAGGGATGCTGTCCCCGCGCTGCACTGCATCTGAACTTGAGAGCCAGTGTTTTGGTGACATTACTGTCGCATGGCACTTTCTGTAAGGCCGCTGCTTTTAATTAACAACAGCTGCAAGAGCCTTTTATAATGAGGGGCTCTCTCAGACCTAATTACTCGGCTTTACTGTTGAACATACAAGCTGGCACACACGCATGCAACCACACATCTCCCTACTTCAGACCAATTAGAGATTCAACATTTAGCCCCTCTTTCTATCTCTCTGACTCTCTTATTTCCTGCTCTCTCTTCCTCTCAAGTGTTTTCTTCTAATTGGTCGTCTTGGGTTCTGTGTCGTTCTGTGAGAACTTACTATTTACTTTGGTTTCTAATGTTCAATCCTTGGCTTTTATCGCTTATTTACTTTGTGTCTTGCAGGCTCTAACATTAAGCAGCGTCTCATGGCTAACCCAGCATGTGTCGGCTTTTGTCTAAAAACTCTTTTTCAAGTCTAGATAAGATTGTTTTCTTCTGCATAATTTGGCTTCTAATCCAGTGAGCAGGATGGTTCAAGTCAGTAAGATCGGCTGTCCCATTAGCCTAATGGTCTGGTCCTAATGAATTGATGTGAAGCTGTGGACTCACCATAAGCCGAAGTGTAGGTGCAAATAATGACAGTTAGACCAAGTGTACATGTAAATTCATATATTCTTTATTAAATCAGCAATCGGGTCACCACACAACATTTAACAGCAGGGTATGGTCATAAAATGTTGCTGCCTATGACTCAGTCTGGGTTCTTGATTACTGAAATGCATACAGTCAATACACGTTACATGAACAATGGCCAAAATATTGTGCAAACATCAATATAAAGCCTTAACAGAGTTAACATTTGTTCGTTTCAACTATTTTTCAAAGGCTGGCTAGTTTTTGTGTTGTGTTTTCTGTGGCAGGTATTGACTCACTGATTTGTTTACGCCTGTTGAAGGTCATTTCATTCATACTTCATGCATAAATATGGCCCCCTAAATGTTTGCTTAGCCCTCTGATATTTAAGGCTCTAATAGACTGTTCGACTCAGACGTAGTCAGGATGAGCGTTGGTTCTGCTCTGCAGGAGTCTGCTGTGCTTGACCTTTTAACTCCCCTCTCACAATCATTAGAAATATAGATACATGCGGAGAGGAAACAAAGAAATATCTAAGACATAAAGTAATACACCAGAGCAGAACGCACTTGTGGACTTTCAAATCTTCATATGTATAATATTGTCTTTAAACTGATTTATTGATGTATTCATTTAGCCTCTATTCTGACCGGCAGTCATACTGGAGGAGAGCTATAGAGCTAACTGATCTACAGCATCTACCAGTAAGATTGGAAGATTACACACCTCACGATTTACATCCAATGCCAATGCAATTGCATGCACACTACTTCAGCTAACAAAGCTTAATCTGCTGTGGAGACCGTCACTAAATCTCCTAATTACGCAGTCTCAATGTTGATCTTTAAGTTGTGACATACACAGTCTTACTCAGGGCAATCTTTGCCATATTGAATAAAAGAAGGAGGCAGATCAACGGCTTAATTTTGGTACTTTGAACAAAAATGTTTGCTGCACTAATGCAATGGGTATTTGATGCTGTAACTTCCTCCCTCTGACACATCACCTTGTAGGGCTAAAAATATAATGTATAAAAAACTTTCCAAGGCACCATCTTCACCTTATTACATTGATATGACCGCTGGTTTTAACACACTCTTGAATTGCCTCTATAATCCCAATCATGTGACAGTATTTGTTCCTCAAATGTGGTCGCTATTATTACATTGTGCCACTTTTTAGAACTTTCCCTTCACTTAGTGAATCTGGATCTCTCCCAGTTCCACCCCCACCTTCTCCTTTCCACTATTGATTGTCTTTCATCTGCTCAACATTGCATTTAAGCCACACTTAAGGCACCTACGGTTCAGAAAGCTCTGTTCTGTGGGTTGTGGTTTTTAAGGAGAAAAAAAACTGACGCTGCATTCTGCCATGGCCTCAGGAGTGGGATGAGAAATATCCCAATTAATCAGTATAGCGGAAAAAAAAAGAAAAATAAACCCTTGAGTCAGGTCCACTCCACGTCCCCTTTAATCAAATCCACCCCAACTTCCCTTTAATCACAGCACTTTTCTCTAATGCTAAATACTAAATAAAGCCTGGAGGGCACGAGGGGCCGAGGGGGCGAGAAAATCCCCGGGAGATAGTCTGTCATCAGTTAGGCTTGTTACTGGAGTGGAAAATTAACCTCTTCATAGACACCTGACGCAGAGATGGAGCGAGGTGGAGACGTAGGTCCATCATGCACAGACAGTACATCCTGTCATTTGTATGCACTGCAGCAGCAGCCCTAGTTAAAAAATCACGCATTTGTGGATGTTGTGTAAGCTCACTTTTTTTTCCCCAATAAGCCTCTTTTATTAACATCCCAACCTCATTCCTCTCTCTTTTTCTCTCTCTCTCTTCCTCCAGTGCAATGAATAAAAAAGATGCTAAATGAACCATATTTGTTGATTAGCTGACATCTTGTTCTGTCTGTATACATTTTGTTTCTGTCACCGCAGGGTCTCTTCCTTCTACGAATTTTGAAAGCAAGACAGGATCTCTGTAAAAATGACGTGTGTTAAGACTTCAGACACTCAAGTCTTTGCTCTGTATGGCTTTACTCCATCTCAATGATGAAAGCTCTGGCAATTGGCCCTTCGTAGCAAGAATTTTCTCTCTCTCTCTCTCTCTCTCTCTCTCTCTCTCTCTCTCCCTCTCACACACACACACACACACGGACACACACTTGCCACCAGCGTCCTCATTAGGGCTTCCTGCCACTTCAGCACTTTGTATCCTGTCTGGTTTTAGCAGAGCCAATTTAAATGACTTGCTTGTAGATTTGAATCATTTATGGGTGAAGTTTGGCATTTGTGAGCCATTCCAGGATTTTCCATGTAACTCAGTAAATGTATATGGTGATAAAATGCTTTTATTTTTGTATGCACATATACTGTATAGCTTACACTCTATTTCCTGCTTTCCCCCCTTAAACTGCTGTATCTGCTTCATGTAAGTAAGAGAGGTGTAACTGTTACTTGAGACAATGTTGTATGTCAGCATTCATGTCACCAAGACATGATTGTGATCCCCAGGTTTAACAAGTCAGGCTCTTCCATCTCTGTGTCCCTGCTTACACTGTGGAAATTGTTGTGAATAGTGTCTATAGAGAGATAACCAAGTGACAAGTTCATAAATGGAGCTGAGCCATTGCTCTCATTAGATAATCAATACATCACAGGAGGACTGACACTAAAATCGTTTTCATATCTGTGAGAAACAGCTTTGTACAAGCAAACAAATATGCTAGAAGAGCACTTCAGTGATCCAGTTTAGATTTACTTATTGTACTGTAATTTACTATAATTCTGGGGTGGGAAATACAGATTGGAAAACACTCATGTTTTTAGTAACTTAAATCCCTCTTAAAAGGAATCTCCACTGTGACATAACTGCTGGATGTGGTTACAGGGGTAATAAAGTCTGACCACACCCACCAGTGCTGCTGGGTGAACCAGGTTTGAAACCTTCAACCATAATGGGCAACAAAACACTGCTTTTCAGCATGGTGTAAAGTTGCTCTCTAAACCTGCAATTTTTGGCCACTTCGTGGTAGCAAGATGTGAACAAAACACTCATGTTCATAATGGAAAACTTTTTAGCAGTATTTACACATCCAGCAGATATTGATAAAGCATTAGCATCCATTGGTGTATGGCCACTTGATATTGTAAGTCCAATATTCACTCTCTTTTAGCTCTGTTTTTGGTCTCCACCAACTCCTGAGGGAAATATCTGGCTCTTTAGCTGCTCCACTATGTTAACCAGCTAGTCGCGAACTACTGTATGTCTGTCTGCCATTTGGTGCTGGGCAGGTAATCTATAGTTGTTTTTCGGAGCTTTTCCGCTGAAAACAGCTGCCAAAAACAACACTGTGAGAGTGAACTAAAATAATAAAGTTGCAAGCCATAAAACCAAAACAATGAGCTGAAACCCCACCCTTTCACGTACAAGTAGTCATGTGATCCATTGTTGATATAAAAATATTAATTGTAGCAGCTTTAAAGAGGCCAAAGGGCAGAGTCGTTGCAATACTAACTACCAAACAAGCAGCTGAATGAGTCACGTTCATCTAATAATTCCTCTTCCCCTGCCTCTTGCTTTTCTGACTTTTCACCTTCTCTCTGCGCTTTACTATGTCTCTTTTTTTCCTTCCCTTTTTCTCTGCTGGTATATGAATCACTGCTAATGTTTAAGATGCTATCTTGGAGTGTACTTAACCTCTGCCCCACCCATCCACCACAGTTTTCTATCTCTCTTTCTTCTCTCTCTCTCTAATTTACACAGAAGACCTGAGTCATACACAGTGTACACGGAAAGCAATACACACGTTTACAGAAATATGCATACATGCAGACACCCCACAGAAAATTCGTCTCTCTCCTGCTTGTGATAAAAATTGTGTGAGGCACGTATCTGTGTGTATCCAAATCACTCTGTAAATGTGGGTTTGTGTCTTTGTGCGGATGTGTGTGATGCTGTAATTTACAGGGCACAGTTCTAATTTTGTCATCCCATTGTGAACGTGTCACCTCGGTTTTTCCTGATGTTGTTTGTGTATGTGGGTGGGTCTCTGTCTGAGTGAGTATGTGTGTGTGGGCTTGTTTAATCTGACGGTGCAAATGATGTTTGACGTTAATGAAATGTTTAATGAAGCCATGGCCAGAGGGCAGGTGCGGGGAGCCACATGCACATAAACACACACACACACACTTACCCACACACCTACATGCACAAATGCAAGCGCACGCATGCACACAAATACACAGATGGACGTGTGTGCATGTGCACAGACGTATTCTCACATTCATATGTGCATTCACGCACACAAGTACAGCAACACATGCATGTACATTTTACACACATACATGCACACGCTAGGACATTACAAAAGGTCCCCGTCACACTAAACAAAGGTGACAGAAAACCACCATCTCTGACATCGCTTCCACCATCCCTCCATCCTGAGACTGTCAGCACCAAGAAAACAAAAGCATTGGTTGTTTGTTCAAACGCTTACAATGACCTGTGTTTCCATTTTTCTATGTTTTGAGTTCCACAGATTAAAACCTTGTCACCCACCTTAAATTGGGGTGCAAGTGAGCAGCTATGTATTTTGTGCTTTGGATGACCTGATGCTTTAACTTGAGTCAGAGTCCAATTCATTTAAGCCTCCCCCATTCAAATATGTTCTGTTAGCTTGCAGATGTATTTAGCAGCGTTTTTAACCTTTCACACAGCCTGGGCTTGCAGGGTCAGAGCTCTGTGATTTGCATAGACCTGAGCAGCTGGAGAGCAGCCAGGGGCTCCTCAGGCACAGTACCTTTGGTTTGTCTGAAGCAGCGGTCCGCAAATCGGGTCCTCAAGGCCACATTGCTGCTGGGTTTTTATTCTGCTGAGTTGTTTTCATTTCGGCTATCTAATCAGACACTGGTTAGACCTGGACGACAGTTGAATGCAATTAGCCACCTCACAGAATTTAAAAAAAAACAGCAATGCACTGAACCCTAAGTGCTGTGTTCGAGAATCAGTCGTCCATAAGGTCTGATGACTAAAGATTATTGGGACTTGCTCTCACGGCCTCGAAGATTTGCATTAGGAAAAGAAGCTGTGTGGTTATCAAACAATAATGCATGACACCAAGGCTAATTATCAGTTTCTCTATGCTGAGTGCATATTTTTCACAGTGGATCATCCTGCTTATACTTGGTTACTTGCCTGCTATCAGAATATTACAGTTTTTTCTTCATTGTTCGGATGCAATGTTAACAAACGGTTCAGTTTTTTTGAGACAAGAATCCAAAACGGTGTTCCAATTTGCTCCAAATGGTCAAAACTCCACAAATTGTGGAATCAACACAATCACTTACTGGTGTCTAAAAGGAAAATGCTGTAACCAAACAAAAAAAGATCCTCGCCAAAGACAAACACACAGTACATCAAATCAAAAGTTCACACTGGCACAACAGATTGGTGGAACCTCACATTGTCAAATATGACAGTTTGTTGCACCACCTTCTGCATTCCACAGCTGCACTTCCTACACACTCTGCCTCCATTCGTGTCTCTTTACATATGTTTTTGTACTTATTTAGTTAAAAGTTTTGTGGGGTGACACAGCAAAAACAGATTTCTCCTCATTGGGAACGATACTAAAAATGAGCAGAAGATTCTCAAGTGAAATTTGCACTCAGAGTCTGCACTTTTGTTAAATGTTTTGCACACTGTGTGAAGAGAACCAGAAATTACCGCATTACCGATTGTGGCCCATCCAACCACATGTGTAGAAGTAAATGGAGTCATCCGGTTGTGATTTGAATGCAGTGTTGCAAGATCAAGGGAAACAGCTACTGGCTGCTCAAAACGTCACCATTAGTTTCCAGATAAAGTAACACCCAAAGGAGTTTTTCTTTCCTCTCAGTTGAGGGTCTAAGCTTGTTTTCATGTATTATTTTCATAATGTGAGCCCTGAGTGTAACAGAGAATAACAGCTATATAAATAAAAATTGCTGGAGGATTGCCAGTTTGAATTCAATGTGTGTGTGTGGGGGGGCATCCTCTCCTCTCCCCGCTTGCCCCCATGTTGTTTAGGTGCCTTTGAGTGAAGCACTTAGCTCTGAACTGCTGCAGCTGAGCTACTTGTTATTAACAGGGAGGTGAAGCTCCCAGGTGTGACTGTGTCTGTCTATGAGTGTGAAAAACAGGCTACACACTCAGCAAACCTTGCCTGAGTAAATCAAATTTTAGAGAGAAAAAAGATCCAGGAAGCGTGTTGTGAAAGGCAGGTAGAAGATTAACATCTTATTTGTCCCTGCAATCAGCATCAGCAGCACCATGAGTGCAACCTTATAGGAAGGTGGAGGTAAAGAGGAGACTGTATAGAGGATTTGAATCACGAGAAAATTGCCTATCACAGTAAATGCATTTACCATGGGACCATCACACACACACACACACACACACACACACACACAAAGATGTACACAAAGCAGTTAACACATGCAAAGACAATAGGAGAGAGAGGCAGTAAGAGAGTGCTGGGAGAACACAAAAAAGAGCGAGCGAGATAGCAAACTGGAGCAGGTGGGAGGAAAGAGAGGAGATAAGACTGATAGAACAAAAAGTAGTAAAATGCATGTAGAGAGGAGTCATTAATCTTTGAGATGCCCCTTCCTCTCTTGTTCTAAATTGCCTGCTATTTATAGGCTGTCGTCAGGGCTGCACCCGGGTGTCGAGGATGTTCTCATTGGTCCAGAGAGAGGTCAGAGGTCAAGTGATTTAACTCCAATCGCAGACTATGTGTCTCCTATATGTGTGTGTGTGTGTGTGTGAGAGAGAGAGAGAGAGAGAGAGAGAGAGAGAAAAGAGAGTGTGAAATGATTTAACTCCACTCTGAATGTGTGTCTCTTGCGGCTTCATTATCCAAGCTGGAGAATCACACACTGAGGCAGCAGAATCACCTTTTAATGGGACTATTTTCAGCAAAATGGAAAGGAATGAGGTAACACACAAGTGAAATAAGACATTTACAATCAGCAATAATGCAGTCTATTCTTTAGAGAGGCATCAGGACAACTTTTCAGCAAGTTGTGCTGTTAGTAAACGAACTAGTCGGTTGCACACATCCATTCAGTGGACACTTTTGCCCCCAAAAATACAACAGAATGTGTCTGATAAAGCCCAGTGGAAGGTTACCAAGGATCTTATAAAGCAAAAAGTTGTAACAGGACTGTTTCTCTGCATTTTCTTGGCTGACAATGTGGGAGGACAGCCTTCTGTTACAAATAACTGTTCCAAATGCTCCAAAAACTGCCACCATGTTGCTCCCTGACTGCTGTTTTTGTAATCGACATGGCTTTGGCATGTTGAAAGAAATAGTCAGATATGTTGCGGCTTCTAATATCTTCAGTCAAGTCAGCCAAACCAATGCTCTCAACTCCATGCAGCAAAACAAGTTACAGCAATCAACTTGGATGGTTTGTAAACATTTAAATCAAAATTAGATTCCATTAATCTCATCATATATCTTGTTGTGACTCCTGATTTTCTTCTGAGGTCACATTTGCTAAGCTCCTCATTTCTGATGCACTTTGTGTGTGTGTGTTATTTCTCAAACTGTTTGTTTGACATCTGATGTGCAAAAAAAAAAAGAAAAAGAAAGAGAGCAGTTGCCAATAATAAACGGAAATCATATCTGACCATTTTACAACACAAACACAAGACAGACGGGGAATTAGAGACCCTGCAACTCTTCACAAGCGTTGTCATTTGTTCTGGATGATGAGACTCTGCTCAGGTTAAAACTAAGCAAGCTGTGATGAGCTCACCAAACTCACTGCGCTGAATCATAATCGTGTTGTCCCGCCCCAACAGATACAAAACTAACGGCAGGGCGTGGCAGATGTCAATCATACACATCAGTTCACACCCGCACAGTACAGAAAAGAGGTCTATCAGCCAAACACTTGTGCCGGTGGACTGTGAAGGGCCTCTAACTTACTAATTTACATAGAGTTTACACACCATTCTAAGAACAAACAATATTATACCTAAATTAATAATACATTGATAATGAATAATGAATATATGTTTCTACAAAAGAAATATCCCAATCATACTTCCATGGTGTGTTCCTTGGAGTAAAGAGGAAAGAACTCTTGCTATTGACATTTTTCAATAAAATTGTTCAAGGTTGTCTTTCATATTTTAGAATAATGAAAATGCTGAATCCTCCTCCTGCTGAATGTCCAGTATGTTTGAGGAGCCGACAGCTCACACGGTCAAATCCTTCAAGGAGAGATTTANAAAAAAAAAACAGCAGGTACAAATGAATTTCAGGGAGTGAAATCCACATGGAGGCTCAAAAAGTTTCCAACTCCCTCATCAGTGTCACAGCTCGGTTCCGTGCCAAGCTCGGGCTGCCAGTGTCCTGAAGGGACAGCCGTTGTCACGACAACCAGAGTGCATGTGAAGGCCAATCAGATGAAAACCCCAAGCCCACGTCAGGTCCCATGATGTCTGCGCTTCACTCGCAATAAATTGTTTGTGAGTGAGTGTGTGTGTTTGTCTATGTGTGTGTGTGTGTGTGTGTGCCCCTATGTTGGGTAACAACACGCCTGCTGGCTGTGGTGTCCATCTTGGCTGTGTCATCGTATGCTGACCTGTCTCTGGTGATGGTGTGTGACACCACTCTCTCCTCTGCCTGTGTGTGTGTCCTTTGTTTCATGTGATATTAACACTTTTCTAGTCCTCTTGTGCATTGAATTGTCTCTCCATGGTTAAATGAAGTGTGTGATTTTGAGCAAATGTGTATAATCTTAAATTCATATGCAAGTATCTGTGCGTGTGTGTGTGTTCCCAAGCCCGCAGGACCTGTGGAAACTGGCAGTCTGTTTGTTTTGTGGTTGTCATTGATTACTTGGACGATGATGTTGCTTTAATTGCATCTATGAAAATGTATCGTGACAGCATGACTGTGTGTGTGTGTGTGTCTGTGTGTGTGTGTGCGTGTGTGTGCTTGCGTGCCTGTGGGTATTATTCTTCTTTACACGATGTGGAAAGTTTGCTCCTTATTTGACCTCAAAGACTGCAAGGCAAAAACTAGGACACCACAGTAAGTACACGCACACACACACACGCACACACACACACACACACACTCACTCAGCAGATTCATATCAACCTGGCTAAAGCACATTGAGATAGATGTTTGATGTGGTTCAAATGTGAAATAAGTGCGGTTTGATGTTTGCTGTCAGGGTTCCCAGTGCTTTGTAAACTGGTTAAGACAAAACCTCTTGTGTTTAAAGTGTCAAGTCCTATGTAATACGGTGTGCTTAAAGTTTATGTGCTCACTTTTTATAGAGTGATAATAAATGTTTTTTGCACACCAGCCACAGTAACAACCTAAGAGATACTACTTTATGTCATGTTTATGTTATTAAATGTCATTCATCCCAAAGACGTCTATAAGGGAACCTCACATTCCACACTTAGCTCTAAATTTGAATCCAACACACTAAAACCTGCCACAATTCAATTGATGCAGTAGGCTGTTTATAATCAGCTTCCATTGGCTGAACCAGGTAGAAACTCCACGATTCTGAGTGGTAATTAATGGTCACAATCCTTAGTTTAAGGCCAGACCAACTGGAACTGGACCAATTAGCTCTGATTTAGTAAGATAATAAAATTCATCTTAACATACCCATACCCATACCCAATAATAACTGGGACTCAATAATAATCATTTCACTAATTTCAAAATGGTGTTATATTTATTAATGACAGCTACACATTTGTCCACTTAAATAAATGACAAATTACCATACATATCTGAGTAAAAATATCCTCTTGACAGCTCTGCACTGTAGCTGCTTGAGCTAACGTTAACTTGACAGAGTGACAGGAAAAGCCAGATACATAATAACTTGCTGTTAATAGGGTCTCTGAGACATGATCATTTACTCAAGACTGTTTCCAAAAGTCACAGTGACTCTATTTCCATGTACACTACATGGCCAAAAGTATGGGGACACCTGAACATTAAACCCATATGTGATTGTTATTCCAAGATCATGGGAAGTAATATGCTGCTATAACAGCATCCACTCTCCTGGGAAAGATCTCCACCAAATGTTGGACCCTGGCTGCAGGGATTTGCTCCCATCCAGCAACAGGAGCGTCAGTATCAGAGAGGTCAAGTTCTTCCACACCAAACTTGTAAAACCGTGGACCTCGCTTTGTGCAGTGGGGCATGTTGAAACAGGAACACANNATTAAGGTTTTCTTTAATTGGAACTAAGGGTGCTAGCCCAAACAATAACCAACAGCACTCAACCAATGGTACACCTCCATTTACAGCTAGCCACCTTAAGCATCTCGGGAGGATCGGACAACTATTCGATAGCAGGTGTAAATGCAACTAAGAGGCATTAGAGAGGGACTGAAGTCTGACACATTTTAGCCAGATGCTGAAAAGGTGTAAATGCATCTGTCTCTTCCAAGATGCATGCGTAATCTTCACTCTCCTCCTTGAATGATCTGTGTGGGTGAGGGAGAGATGCTTGAGGTGAGCGTAAACAGTGCGATTTTGTAGTTTGGCTGTGTAGAGCAGATAATATCAGGACCGGCTGTCATTTCAGCAGGTGAACGTGACGGTCGCCGGCTAAGAATTAGAAGCCCATGTACCCGTCCATCTTACAATCACTCCTCCCTCCCTCTCACTCTCCCTCTCTCATCCTAAACTCTTCTTCTACACTCACGAAATCATTCTTGTCCACGCCCCTGCAGTCTAAGGTGGAGCACTACCTCCAGTGACTGTCTTGTTCCCTTCTTTACCATCATCCTTTCATCTTTTATGTCGTTATCCAGCCTGAGCTCCACTACTTCTCTTACCTCACTTTTCCTCCATTTTCTGAGCATGTGTCTACATGATAACAGATACTCCTCCGGATCAAGATGCAATGTGTTCGTGTTACTTTTTTGTTCATATTTCAAGATATGTAAGGGGAAGTTACCTAACACATCCGTACACAAATCACCCCTGTCAGGCTATAGGTGGTTGGCTGCATGTTCTCACAGCAGCTGCTGCTGTTGCTGCTCTTGTAGTTTGTTGTTGAAGCTGTTATTTTAGCTTTCATTTGGAGGGAACCTTCTGGGGATGGTGAGCTGAATCAAATATTCATGATAGCAAAGAAAGGAAACATCAAACTCTATGAGCCTACTTCCAGCAGCACAGTGTGCACACACATACTTACTGTGTGGCAGGGAATGGAGAAGGAGAGAAGTAAAATGTGCTTATACAGTATTATTGTGTGTAATCCTTAATTTTAACCCCTGTATTTGAGCTGATTAGTGTTAAACATTATAGTCATTCTGTGACTGCGTTTTATGAGTCTTAAAGGGGGAAAATGCGAGATATATTTTTGGTTTTAGTTTATGAAATAACCATTATTCTTCCTGCATACATAATAAACTGGAATAATTCTGATGATAGTTTGGGTTTGCGATGAGCATGTTCCTTTTGTTCACTGTGGTGTCAAAGACTTTGTTTTCTTATCGAAACTACGGAACTCAATCCACTGTGTATTATCTGTCAAGAAACCCAGCTTGACCTTTTGATTTCCATGTCCATGTCTCTTTGCTCAGAGAACCTGAAAAAATAGGGCTTTTAGATTTAATGTTTTACTTTTGAAAGCTCACTTCTTGAAATATTAATGCCAAATCTTGTCAAACAAGGATGTTGCATTAACATTCTTAACAGAGTCGTCCTCGTGGCCTGCTGCTGCTGCCCACTAACTCTTTTTTTTCCCAGGCTCGTGTTTTATTTTCTCAAAGCGGTTATGGCAGGATTAAAATGGACCACCAGCTTATTCCCTGTGGCATCTGAAGAGCTCCATTTCAAAAATAAGATACAACACAGAAGAGGGGATACTTTCAAAAAATAAAAAGGCTCACAAACTTCAACACAACAAAACACAACAGGCAAATCAAGAAGTCAGCAAAACAAATCTAGAAACCAGATTGTTTTTAGTTTTATGAAGCGATAAAAGTGTGATATCTGAGCAATTTGCTTTCCAGAATGTATGTAGCAATTAAGCTTTGAAACAATTACTTATAAAAACATTTTTCTTTATTCCAAAACTTACATTAGATTTCAAAGCCTTGTGTATTCTACTGAATATGGAATAATACTGTAGGTTTGTCAGTGTATCATTAGTATCAGTAACCCGTAGTCTAATCTGAATATTTTAAAGGCCAAAGTGGTTTTGTATTGTCACTTGACCCTCTCATGTGCATGTGAAGGGTGAACAATGACACATAAACTCAGATATTATATGAGACACAATAAATGAAATTTTGACATTTTTGTTTAGAGGTGCTGGTAGGTGGATTTGGTTACTGTCGGACAGAGCCAGGCCAGCTGTTTCCCCCTGTTCCAGTCTTTATGCTAAGCTAACCTCACTGACTACCGGCTCCTGCTTGATGTTGGACAGACAGACGTGAGAGTAGTATCAATCTTCTCATCTGGTAAGTGAGTTAGTTGGTAAGTTAGTCTGATAATCAGACTAAACTGTCACTTTGTTTCACCATCTACTTCATTTTTGGCATGGAAGCTGTGGTAGCATTTTTTTAGAAGCTGTCAACATAAAGTTATAAATAGCCAATCAAAGAAATATGCCATTTTAAGAGTTACTTCTGTAAGATGACCTAAAACAGCTTGTCTAGCTGCCTCGATTTCATCCCGCCAATTTTTGTGGGAATTTTTCTGGCCTGCGGAGCTCCAATTGGCTCAGCTGCAGCTGTCAGAGAGCATAACACCAGATCTATTTGAATTGCTGAAAAGATCAGAGTTGTGAGCAAAGATTCAGAGATTGCAGAAAATAAGGTAGACAGGTAATGCCACATCAAACATGTAGTCATGCCTTTGCGACAAAGGGTATGACATTAGTGTTTTGTGCAACAGTATGAACTTCCATTTTTTTTTTTTTTTAGGTGGCACAAATTTGATGATGTAGCATCATCTGCTATCCACCAAAACACATTCTCTCTGTCTTTCTGTCTCCCTCTACATGGATGTGTAAAGCATAAATGTGTGTGGGTGACCTATCCTCATTCTTAATTATGAATATGGCCTATATTACAGCCTAATGCAGCAGCAATGAATTACCCGCAGCAGTGAAAATCAAATTTGTAGTACCAGTGGCTCATATGGCTCACTGGGTGGCTGTAAAAAATGTACTGGAGCCTGAAGCCTGATGCATGCTTAGAGGAATTACCATTTCCTGTTCCACACACACACATACACACCTATACATTAAGCTCCAAACACATTAGTTATGTACGCAACCTCTGTACTCATAATTTCCCCAAACGATCAATGCTTTTTAACAAATTCAATTTTTTTCAATAATTACATCTGTCTGTTTTACATTGTTCTCAAGGCTGAATGGAGGTGGTGCAAGAATAACAGAACAAAAAGAAATTTACATGAAAATTAGTTGGACTTAGTTGCAGCTAAATGATGTATGGCTGATATGTGAAAAGATGTGTTGGCAAAATATGTTCAAATAAGTTAAAAAAAATGGTTGAAAAGACGAGAAAAGCTAATTTGTTTGTGAAAAATACCAATGTCTGTGAGCAGAAGCAGGATTGTGTATGCATGTTGGCATTAGTGCATGCGTGTGTGTAGGCCTATGTGTGAATAAGAGAGAGCTCGTATGCGTGCATGTGCAGGTAAAAGGTGAAATGAGACACATAATTTGGGATTTCAGATGTCCAGAGTTGTTTGTCCAGTTACTGTAAATGCTGTGTTGTCAATGGTCAGACTGTCACACCAAATCACTCGCTCTAAAACACACACAGGTACATGTAAAAACACACGCACACACACACACTCCCCTCACACATTTCCTCACCTGTCTCTACAGTGTGCACGACATGATCAAGTCATAAACACAAGAGTAAGACTACAGAATACAAACACAATATATTCCCCATTAATAAAACATGAGAGTACGTTTGAAATACTTCCACTTATGTGCAGCCGTGTACAAACACAAATGTACAGTGCGCACACACACACACTCAGCTCCCATTTTGAACCAGACATTCAAAGTAGTGTAGTGGCTATTTTAAGTTGGATTAAAACATCTCTCTTTTCACATCCAAGCCAGAGCACTTGGATGTGAAAAGAGAGGAAGAGATAATGACAGAGGGAGGAAGAGGAATATGTAAGAGAGGACAGTGTGTGTGTGTGTGTGTGTGTATTTGTGTGTGTGTATGGTGGCTGGGGATCACATCGGAAACCCTAAAAGACAGAGAGAGACAGAGAAAGATAAGGGAACTTTAAAACAACAACCATAAAAGATTGATGTGCTGCTAATTCAGTTGCCAGTAGCTCGTCTGGCCATCAAACCCCTCTGAAACCAAGTTTGACTGCACACTAAATAGACCATGGGCACTCGCACACACACAAAGAATAAGATGAGACTCAGGACTTTTTTTCAACTCCAGATTAAGAAGAGAATAAAACTACGTGAACAGTAAGTGGGCTAAATCTGAAAATGCTACATGTGTTTCCAGAGCACATTTTCAGGTTGTTTTCTTAAAGATCTGTGTACACACTGAAGCGAGTAGTTTGACATTTTGGGAAATTGCTTATTCGTTTGCTTGCCAAGATCTAGAGGAGAAGATCGATACCACACTCAGGCCTGTACGATGAATTTGAAGCTACAGCCAGCAGCCTGTTAGCTTAGCATAAAGGGAAACAAAGAAAAAAAGGGAAACAGCTAGCCTGGCTCTGTCCCATGATAACAAAATCCAACAACAGCAAAGTTAACCAAAGTTCACTAATTAATACATTATATTGGCAAAACGACACGTTGCCAGGCAACCAGAGACTCCAGGAAGTTACTGCGCCCAGCCGAGAGAGAACAAACACAAAACAAAAACATTACCGATCGTCGGGCTCAGTTAAAGGAATAGTTCAACATTTTGGGAAATACTGTCATTCGCTTCCTTGCCTAGAGTTAGATGAGAAGATTGATACAATTTTCTCCGTTAAATGTTAAGCAATCACCAGCAGTCGGGTTAGCTTAGCTTAGCACAGAGACTGGAAACGGGAAAACAGCTAGCCTGGCACTGTCCAAAGATAACAAAATCTGCCTACTAGCACCTCTAATTAACACATTATTGCATATAACACATTTGTTTAATCTATACAAAAGTTTAAAAAAGGTCAAATTGTGGTTTTACAGGGGATTATGTGCTAGATAGTTTCAGAGCCAGGTAATTGCAGGTGAGTTTTTGGACCTCATTTAAGTTTCACTTTCACTTTCATCATCTGTAGTCATCAATCTTTTCTTTGTTTTTTCAGCCATAATAACTGTTTACTCACAACACCAGCAGACACCGGGAACAACAGTACGCCGCTTCATACACAGGTGAGTTGAAGAGCGAGTCTTTTGCCTTGTTAAAAGCCTAACTCTACACCGCTCGTGATTTTTCCAGGAAAGTCCCTCCCGACACCCGGGTCGCAATATTGCAAATGCTGCAGGCTTTCATCAGTGGGCCAAAGGCTCAATCACCATTGTGTTCCATCATTCGGTGATAGATAGTGTCTTAACAGACATTTATTTAAATAAAAATCTTAAAGATTATATCTTTAACGTACGGAGTACATGAGAGTGGTATTGATTTTCTTATCTAACTGTCGCGAAAAATTTATACGTGTATTTCCCAATATTGTTTTAAACGATACAAAACAACTAAATCGCTGCTTCTTTTTCCTCTCTCGGTCGGCAAGAAACAAAATTGTGCATCACAGCCAACATCAGGTAAGGAGTGGGACAGACACAGCCCAGTTATACTGCTGACTTTCAGCTCATTAAACCTCCGTTCAGACCTGCTTACTGATCACCTATGCTGTGTTTTAATACAACTGAACTCATCATTTAGTTGTTCTCATTTACATATTTCTATTGCCTAAGAAGCATACATTTAATTGTGGCTCATAAATGCCACATTAATGTTACCCCACGGCAAACAGTTACTCCTATGCTGCTGCACTGAAATGTCAATCAAATCTCTATTTTATGATCGCCAAGTTGTCTGACAAAATAAACATAAATACAGCTCGATAGCAACACCTGTATCGTGTGATTGGCTGTAATGACATTTCAAATGAGCGATCACAGAGAAACTTAACAGGCCTTCCTCCCCCTCCTGCCTGCCCCCTTACTGAAAATTACACATTTGGGAGTAATTTTCCCACCTCACTTCTCACTTTGTACACCACCTGCCATTGCAAATGTAACAATTTGGAAGAACTGAACTCTGATGTGTATACCAGGCAGTAAGCAACAGTTGTGAACAAGCCATTACAGAGGGCTCTTGCAATGACAGTGTCGGTTCGTTGGTCTGTTTGCTGGTCCAACAGTTTTGTCCAGAGTGATATATCTCAACAGTTGACTGTTTGCTAAGCCCCGTCCCCCTTAGTTACTGTTACCTTGTCTGTCAAGCTTTCCGTTCACATAATGCAGTTTCCAATAATAACGGCAGCAGATTTTCCTCTCGAAATGTTTAGTAATTTTTGAAACAATGAGTTCAAACAGAGGTAGACTAAAACAGGCTTCTCAGACTCCAGTTGAAGTTTTTATGTTTCCAGCTGCCATAATCGGCTCCCACACAGTGGGGAAATATTATAGTGGATGTGCTAATCATGAACAGGGCTTTTTCTTTTTCATGTAAACCCATAAATGAATGTAGAGTTAGTTAGTTAATGATGAGCTCCTCGGCTTTGGAAGTAACACTTGGTTGCGTAGTGCGTTAGTTAGCCTGGTATGCTATCGCTTGCAGTTTACATTAGAGCAGACAAACACACAGTTCAATCCATTCCTTACACGTTTTCTCTTGTGTTTTTGGTTACCAGAGATCCCTGTACACCCCTTTGGCATGTGGGAAGATCCAAAGCTTGATAGTCATGCTGTGCCCTGTTATGGTTGCTAAGGCTATGATTGAATAATCACAACCTCTAGGGACATTCACGGTCCCCAGATAACTTTTTTTAAGCTTCTAAAACTGTTGATACGCCCTGACCTTTACAACATACGGGTAAATCAAGATGAGAATATGAATAAACAATATGCATAAATAATCTCAAACAGAAGGTGACTCATGCGTGAAGGATTTGGCCCTGTCTTTTCTAAAAGGATGCTTTGCTCCATTTATAGTTTCTGTGTTCCTGCAGTGTGTGTGTGTGTGTGTGTGTGTGTGTGTGTGTGTGTGTGTCCATTTGCTTTCACCGGTTCCAAGGTCCATGTGTCCTTAAGATATTGTTATACATGAAGTATAAAAATGTCAAACTTTTATATTCAAACCATTTGAATGCATTAGGACTTAAAATTCAAAAAAGCTACATTCTTTCAGAAAAAATCATCTATAGAGAGCCGCAGAAAGACTGCTTTCACTGAAGCAACCCTGAAATTTCAATGAATGAATGAAAGTAGGGAATTGTTAGCCCACATGTTTCTTCAAAATAAAGTTACAAATATGCAGAGGATAAGCCTGTCCTTTATACAAACACACACACACACACCCAATAAACCAACATGCCTGCACCATCAGCTGGCCTGGTATGCCATATCCTGTTAAGCATCTCCCTCTAGTGTTGCACCATCAGAATGCAGTGGCAGTGAGACAGAGTGTGAAGTGCTGCGGGGCCACGTGAGATCAGACTGTATCCTCTCAACTGCCCATCTGTCCATTTGTTCATCAAACGAGATTCATGACAGGTCACCAGTCTTACATATACAGGCTGATGGCTCTGTGTTGCCTGGTGGAAGTGCAAAGCTGCTGTATTATGAAAAAAGAATCAAAAGTGGTTTCTGTAAGTGAGAGTGTGTATAACTATAAAATACAACCTCTAATATTTATTTAGGTAAGGATCTGTGTTAAAAGGATGCAAACCTATGTCCAGACAATATTATGATATCAGATGATTATGAGGACCTAGATTAATTTGTAATATATGCTCAATTCAGAACAACTTTTCACATATTGTCTCAAAAACAATCCCAGGAAAAAGATATCAAAGGGTCAACAGGTACTTCTAAGATTGATATATTTGTTATATATTTGTCTGATACTATAAAAAAATATTTTCTGTGTGATCCATTTGCAGGTCCATCCATGCTCTTGTAAACAGACTTCCAAACTATACTTAAGTTCAACTCACTGCAAGTAAGTAACTCGAGAAGAACCTTTGCAACCTAAAACTGCCAGAAAACCCTGAAATGGTTTCCTGGATCAAAGGTTGATAGAGGAATCACTAAAAGGGAGCAAGATTAAAGGAATATTCCTTTACTTACACTTCACAAGGAATAGTTCAACGTTTTGGGAAACATGCTTATTTGCTGTCTTGCCGAGAGTTAAAATGAGAAGATTGATACCACTCTCATGTCTGTACAGTATAAAGCTGGAGCCAGCAGCTGGTTAGCTTAGCTTAGCACAGAGACTGGAAACAGGGGGAAACAGCTAGCCTTGCTCAGTCCAAAGGTAACAAAATCCGTACCTCAAAATACAGCACCTCTAAAGCCCGCTTATTAACACGTTATATATTGTTTGTTTCATGCTGAAGTGTAAAAACAACAAGTTTTGGTTGCGGTTTTACTTCCTAGAGTCTCCGCTGATTACCAATCTCTCCATGACGACAAAACTTCAGGAAGTTACTGGGCAGACTTTGTTACCTTCAGACAGCTAGGCTAGCCCTGTGCTGTAACTCGGCAAGAAAGCGAAAAGACAGATTTCCCAAACTGTCGAACTATTCCTTTGTGTCCCTGTGTGCACACTCAAAATATTTTAATGTGTGTGTGATGAATGGCAAAGATGTGAAAGTCAAAGTGGGTGTACAAGCAGGTAACTGATATTATCATGTATCCTGCTTGGTTAAGTTTCTCCAAATGTGCCAAACCTGCGTGTGTGTTCATATCTGTGTGTGCACATGGGCGTTTATCTGTGAGTGTGGAGATATGTGCGTGCCAGTGCACCTCGGAGTGAATTGCACTAACAAGGCTCCTACTCTGCTGACAAGTGAAAGGAACCAGGGGAGAAACATAAGGTGATAAAACAAACAGCAGAGGGCACAATCCCCTTACGTGTCACAGAGCTGACAGGAGGCTCCACAAACTGCTTTAATGCTGTCAAACCAGGTTTTAAAGCTCCCATCCACCAACCCCACCGCACATATGCACATTTGCACTAGAAACCAGGAATTTGATCTCTTACTTTGGCTGTTTGTGTTCTGTTCAAAGATGGGAGAAAGTGGCGAGGCACAGATGAAGTGGAAACACTATCAAATCATACTAATAAACTAACACTAGCCAAGACATGGAGAATCGATTTGATCCATCTTTGAGTTATTTCCTGCAGTTGCATCTGCTGCGTTTATGTTCAAGTAGCTAAATTGCAAATAGTGGCAGCTGGTGTACAGGGAGTGAAATATTTGAGTAATATCAATAAGCATTACCAGCCACCTCATTATTATTAACTCTCCAAAGATGATCTTTTAATTGTTCTTTTTATTTATCCTCCACAGTTCTTACAATTGTATATGATAATAGTGAATATTATTATCTTTTTAATGCATTTTGTGGTATTTCCGATGTGTGGATATAATTTTTATTATGGACTGGCAAGCCATTCTGTAGTAACATATAGATATAGAGTCTCATTTACAGCATGTATTACTAGTAGGGGTGTCAAGGGCTGTCAGCTAGTACATTACTGTACCATAGCTGCATGTATGGAGGGTCAGCTCTCAGTCCAACCTCATATTTCACTGTTATCTGAAAATATCCAGGAATATCCAAAAATGTATCCCTAGTTATTTAGGCTGTTCTAGGATCTTTTTTTTAATAATATATATGTCTTTTTTACTGGCAACTTTCTCGTCACAAGCTTGCTTTAAGGTAGTCGTTATTCTCAATGGTCCTCAAATTGTCAAATTCTTTCTCCTTTAAAGTTCCCCTCCACTCAGAAATATGTTTTTCTTCTTGTTCCTACAGCTGAATGTTGGAGCTTCACTGTACAGAATGATGTATGTGCAGAGTTTGACACTAAAAGGCTGTTTTCACATTAATTTGCAGAAAGTGGAAAGTCTCTATGGACTCATTGAAAATATAAGTTATTTATGAATATAAGTTGAACTGCTGGACAACAGGTGTTTCTTCCTTCACCGTAAAGTCCATTCCCAGTGTATGTGCCCTGGAGGCTTCAAGTTTCCACATCACACTTTTGTAAGTTGAATATTGGACAAGAATTGGCTTCCCAACCATTTGTGATGTCACAAATCATGCTTGTAGCCCCACCGCTTAAAATGGGATTTTCAATTAGCACACAGAAACTTTCCACTTTCAGCAAATGAATGTTATATTATTTTTCAATAGATATCATCACAAAATTGTCTTTTTCTATACCTATGTATGTCTATGCCTATGTCATAGTTTCTTATCTATCTTTTTGTCTATTAAAAACTGATTCGACAGCTACTTTCGGTTTAATCTATGTGTGTTGTGCAGTGGAATATGAATCCTTTGACATTCAGTCAGGGTGGGAGTGCTCTTTTTTAAGATAATTTGTCTTTGCTGGAATCTGTACACATGCACACTCACACAAAGAAAAATGCTGCTATGCTGTTTTTATTGGACTTTATTCAAATTAGACAAAAAATTTCACCTTCACTTTTCAAAATGGAAAGTCACACACATGCCGCTACACACACATACTCACACAGAGATGCTTCTGAGCGTATTGCTCACAAAGTTTAAATTCTAAACTTAACAAATCTGACTTCATTGTGCATTCACCCATCTGTGCTTCTTGTTTTCTTGTTTACCATAAGACACACATACTGTACATACTGTATATATTTGCCTGTGCATGTACCCAAAGGTAAACATATAAAAACTGACTGATATTCAAGAGGCAGGGAAGAAGAGTGTCTTTCTCTGTGCTACTGGTTTCATTTTTCAACCAAATATCAGAGGTGCAATCAAAAAGATTAGATTTTGTTAGATCAAAATTGATTTTATATTTGGCCTGAATGTGCCACTGCACAATTTGATTTTTTTTTTCTGCTGACCTGTCAAGATGATAAAAATCACATTCAAGCAGGAAACAATGAAAATAGATAAGATAGGGAAGGAGAGAACTGTGAGAAGGAATGCAGACCACCCTGTACAAGATGCATCTTGTTCACTCATTTCTAGATCAAGGTCACTGGTTTTAAGTCCAAGTGAGCCTGATCTTTTAATAAAAAAACATGTACAACTGTTAGTGTGTGCATAATGCATGGCAATGCAAACAGTTAACTGGCATTTTCTTAGAGTAGAAACTGAACACTTTTAACATTCCTGTATTTTACAAGCATTTAATTTATTGTGAGCCATATTTCCTCAGAGCTTCTCCTCTGTGCTTTTGCTCAATGGGTAGACAGATCCTCATTGCATCTGTGCGCAATGTACTCTGTTTGATGTACTTTCTGGCCCCTGTTGTTTCAATTGTTAAATGTCGTGTTTTATTCCCCAGATTTCCTTTATTCTTATTTATTGTTTATTTTTTACATCCTTTCACACTTTAGTCCTGCAGTGACTCATTTCCCCGCAATGATTAGTAAAACCGCATATTATCCAGTCTCATCTTTGACAAAGGTAAAGATTGATTTTAATATTAAATATTGTATGACTTGTATTGTTTCACTGTTTTTGCATGTAGCCAGCAGGGATTAGCTCTTTTTACATGTGCTGTTTTCACAAAGATTTTTGATAACTATATTTTACAGAGGTAAATTGATCCGCCATCCACATTGAAACCAGGACGGAGTGGTTCAGTTAAAGTAGAACTGACAGTGTACAGGTGGGTCAGTGTATCAGGAAAGACCTCAAAAAAGGACAAAATACCCGCAGGCCAGTCCAGATACACTCCTATGGTGCTTCTAAATGTGTAACAGTCTATAAAATCCAGACGTGAATTGTTGTGATGAAAGCTCCCCTTATGACACCAGCATCAAGACTTTTCATTCCCTCCCAAAGAAAATTCACTTGAACAGTCTGCCACCCTGTCTATACTTCTGTATGCCACTCCAACATCAGCTGAAACACACTCAACCTCCCAGTAATGGCGACCAGTCAGACCCTCTTCACACAGTACTTGACAGCAGTTAAATCTGTCTGGATGATTAAGATATGGCTGCTTCACTCCATCATATGTTGCCTTTTTGTTCTCCTCTGTCAGAATTACATACACGCCTGCTGTGTTTGGGTCCAGTGTCAGATCACAGGCATCTGCAATCAAGATAGAAGAAACAATTAATTAGTGGACAGCTCTTGCTGTGTGAGTGTGGTGATCTCTGATTGTTTTAGTAAAATCTTCAAATTAGAGATATTTGATATACAGATGGGAGACAAATTAAGGAAAAACCTGAATAACAGGGTGGAGAAACATATTAAATGCAGATGCCTTCGTGCACCAAGGCTCGCTGAATGGTTTGATAAGTGTAAAAATGACGTGAATAAAATGCTACCTTTACAGTCACCAGATCTCAACCCAGTTGAACACCAATGGAATTTTGGACCAATATGTAAGACAATGCATTCCACCACCATCACCATAACATCAAATAATATAATAATATAAACTTTTATCTTTAGATTTATTTAATGATGTCTGTGACTGTCTCTGATGCTGAATGCCATTTTGTTACTCAGGTCTCTCTTGCAAAAGAGATCTGGATCTCAATGAGATTACCTGATTCAAAAAAGGTTGTATATATAAATGGAGGAATGGTGTTCATCCCTCCAATAGTGTTCCACAGACCCGGCAAGGAGAATTGAAGCTGTTCTGGAGGCTTTTAGTGGCCTGACTTCATATTAAGACACTTTATGTTGGTTTTTCCTTTCATTTGTCGCCCATGTGTATATTAACATCTCTGTCAAACCCATCTGGATAATGTAATCAAATTTAAAACAAGACTGTTTTAATAGCATGCAACAGTTTTTACCCAATAACTGCAACTATTTGTTTGACATGCTGTTCACATTGCATATGTGAACATTTGGTTGCATCAGCTCTTTCCCAGGTGTGATACTTGTTTGAAGTTAAGTGTAGTAACTCCTGTGGAGAAATGGTGCAAACCATCCTTTACAGGATGCTCAGTATCTGATTATCTCTGTACAGTCACTCTTTTATTTTTATAAAGAGCATGGCCTCAGAAAATATTCATTCCTGATTGGCTGACAGATGTCAGTTGTTACATACTGTGTTACCAGATAAGAACTTGTGCTGAAACTGACCTAATCATGAGTTAAACTGACCCCAAACAAACTTTAAAAATGTGTTTTATCGTAAAAACAGCCCACCATTGTTCCTGTGGTACCATGGCCTGAGCTTGATGGTACACTTGATAGTGCTGATATAAAAAATAACACTCAAAGCAGAGTGGTATTCTTTGTCAATGCCTGTCCATTATTTTTGTTTATCGGGACACCTTGTTGTGTGTTATCATTCATTAAATACCAGCAGTATAGCACAGTGATACCAGCAGTGCAGTCCATGTAGATAAAGGCCCCCCACTTAACATGATATATACATATGATATTTTAAGACTTTTAAAACTACATGCACGCATATCCCAACATCACAGCTTTAGCATTTCATTAAAAATAATTATTCTCTTACACTGTCTCAGTAGCTTCAAGTCAAACCAGAATTCTTCATTGTGGTCCACACTGATGGGAAACAGAAGGCCATTAGGTGAAAACATGAAAAACATTGTCATACATGCACTTCAAATCAAAGGAATGAAATGAATCTTGCTAATTAATCTTGGAATAATAACGGAAGTGAGCATACTTGAGTTTCTCCAGACTGCAGCGGGAGTCCCTCTATATTTCAGTCAGCAGCTCGACTCCTTGATCTGTCAGGTGATTAAAGCTCAGTTCCAGCTCCCTGAGGCTGCAGTGATCAGACCTCAGAGCCGAGGCCAAGGCGGCACATCCATCTCCTGTCACTTTACAGAATGACAGCCTACAGAAATCAAGCAACTGACATTTTAGGCGTGTGGTACATGCCCTTATCAGCAGCAATTTTCACCTGTTAACATGACACAAACCCCATTTGATTAGACATTTATCCCTTTGAACTTGTTGACATGTAGCACCATACATCACACACGTTGATGCTTTCAAAGCAGGAGGCAGACCAAAAGAAGCAGAAGCAAAGCACTCTTACCCTTAAAGGATAATGCTAGCATCATTATATATTTTCATTGGTATCAAATAATCCTCTGAAGAGACTAAAACCAACGATGAAGCCATCCTAAAATAAAGGTAAATTTGGATGTGACACTTGTCCTCACACATGCTGCATGTATTTACTCCATCCTCATTGTTGAATAAATAGGGGGGACAAAGTATTAGAAACCCTTCTCAGTATGACGCAATACAATTCAACAGCAGCACAGCCTTCAAAATGCCCATAAAGTTGAATCAACAGATCTCTAAAATGGTTTCAAAAAGCTGAAAATTATCAAATCCATGAACGTCTATCAAACGCCATTGCATTAAAGAGCAATACTGTTGTGTTTGTGTTGCAAAAGGCTGAATCCACATACACTCCCCTCCAAAAGTATTGGAACAGTGAGGCTAATTCCTGTATTTTTGCTGTAGACTGAAAACATTTGGGTTTGACATCAAAAGATGAATATGAGACAAGAGATCAACATTTCAGCTTTTATTTCCAGGTATTTACATCTGGATCTGATACACAACTTAGAAGATAGCA